>CBVK0101479717.1:0-28996 GCA_900067695.1 Picea abies | reverse complement strand
GATTCTATCACTTGGGTTTTCATTGCAGGGCCTTGGACATCAGATCTAGTCCATTCATGAGGAGTTTCAGGTGCCATTTGATTTATTATATGCATGGGATGAATTGGAGGAGAGGAGCAAACTTCAGAAAGTAGTTTCAGTCATTTGCTAGATCATATCTTCACCATTTCTCTTGGGACTTCACCAGGTAGGTAACAAAGCCCTGATCTATCATTCTAGTGGTTTTGTGGAGAATTTGGAGGCATCTAAGAGTGAGGAAGATTTATCTAGGGTTTTAGGCATCCAGGGGGGTGCACCATATCTTGGAGGAGGTTCATATCCATAGGGTTTGAGGGAGATCTTGGAGATTCGGGAACCTGGGTTGTTCTTTCCATCACCCGATCTATTGTTCGACATCTTCCTTGAGGTGATTGGACACATTTGGTAGTAGGGCCGAATTGTTCTGGAGCTTCCGCATTCCAGCAGGACGTGGCATCTTCCAGTGGGGGTTTGGAACTTCATACGGCCTAGATATACCTTGGCATTGGTATTCATCTCTTATCCAACCCTTGGAGGCTTATTTTGTATTGTCGGGAGATTTTTGTAGCATCTCTATTGTCTATGTTCTTAGTCATCCGTTGATCATTCCATATCGGCATCTTCATTGTAGAAGGTTCTTCTATTTCATGAATAAAAGAAGATTTGAGATGTTTTGGCCTGTCTATCATATTGCATATGGTTGAGGTATGTTCCATGATTGCATATTCTTGAGGTATGTTCCATGATTGCAACACACATCTAAATCATCAACTAAACCCTAAGGCCTAAATCAAGAGGCCATACTACAAGTAAACACATGTAAACAAGTAGATTGGCCAAGTGTTTGACAAAATACCACAACCAGAAAAGTTTTAAAAAAACACCAAAACCGTGATGTTCTCGGCATAATGGCTTGGGAACATTACATTCTAATTTATCCTCCCATGTAGTTTTATTAAATTAGGTTATGTCGTTATTGAATGTCAATAAGAGATTTTAAAAGAGTGAGAATGATCCCTGGAACACTAGCTATCAAGCATAAAGAGTTGTTGTAATAAAACTTGTAAATAGACACAATGTATTTCAACATGAAAGAGTTTTGTAACAACAACGAATAAAGGATATTAATTTAGTGAAATGCAATGGAATATGTATGTTAAATTCCAATTAAAAGGAAAATAAACCATAGAGCATTTATTTTTTCAATAATTTTTTAATAAATACAATGATACTTCAATGGTGATAATTTTATAACATTGGCAAGGAAAATTGCTTCAACTCAATAATATAACCATGGAAATTATTCCCAATACCAAGTAGAATGAGTTGGAAATGTCACCTTCACAAGCATCAAAACAATCCAACCTACTTTTTCAAGCAATATGTTGTGTTTCATCTCAATATAGTACTCAATAGAGTTTGTGCCTACCTCCCACACCACCTCACAATTCTACCAACCTCCCTACAAGATAGAGCTTAGAGCCCCACCATGTCATCATTCTTCAAACAACTCATTAAACTCCATCTATTAGGCCAACCAAATACTTCAATCTAGACAAGCCTTTTTTATCAACATTATCATATTCTCCTCACATCCAAACCAATTGACAACCTTGATAATATGCAACCAAACTATCACATCAATATCCTCCCCTGAGCAAAAAAACCAAAACATTATGCATGAAACCCTTACTATAAAAACAACACCTAAACAACAACAAGAGTGTTATATTCCAAAATTCCTTATTTGTGCATACAAGACATTGGCCCTTCCATTTGCATACTTTGCCAAAATATTGTTGAGGCTTCCTTTTAAAAAAACATTTTTTGGAAAGTGTATGCACCCTATTGAACTAATAGCCCACATACACACGTGTGCTGCATGTTATTTAGCCCGCATACACACGCATGTTTCATTCTAGTTAGCCTGTGTTTACCTCCAAAATTTGCAAAAAATATAAAATTGTGCGGAATTCGACAGAGTTTACAAGCTATGGAGGGTTTTCTAACTATTTTACCCCTTGTATCCCGTCCCCAAACCAAATAACCATATTTTTATCATATTAAAATAGGTCTTGGGGAATCATTTATGGAAATGAGAAAGAGAATAAGAAAACTCTGCCAAAACCCCTTCCCTTTATTAGCCCAAGATTTGCATCCCATTATGAGTTTTAGCCTCAAACTTCCCCTCCAACCTTTCTCTTTATGCAACCCTTCCTCCTTCCCTTGGTGATATGTTGGTTGTGAGAAGCTAATGTGGGATTGATGCACTTGGAACCACGATAGAGGAACCCAAACTTGGTTCGTGGAGCGGATTCCAATAAAGGTTGTAATCCTTTTTATCTTGAAATTGAATAAAAGAGTTCATCCTTGTCCCAAAACCCTATTTTTACATGTTTTTGCTAATTTTCACATTTATATCTATGTCTATACTTTTAAAGTGATCAGTAGAGATTGCATATGTTGTTGCATTGTATTCCTAACCATTTGCAAGTCATATTTGGGAGGAGATTCATGATTTAGGAGGCGACAACAAGCTAAAGAGGTCTACACCAACCATAAGGACTAAAGGTGCACTCGTTAACTCTCTTTCCCGTTTTCTATGGACTTCTGCACTAGTATTTCATTTAACTTCAGAAAATTTATACAAAGTTCAAGACAAATATCCTTTGTGCTTCTCCCAACCCTTTGCACATTAAAAATGATCAAATATATAAGCAAACTACATCCCTAGGCTAGAAAATTCAAACTTCACTACTATCCTTTAATTATGGATCTGATTACATCAAAGAAGGAACAAATTCTAAACTACTTGCTAAAAATAGCAATTCACCTTGACCATGATTAATGCATAACAATATTCATGATAATAAAGACTCTCCATCATATTTTCGACTTTGAAGTTGATGTGAGTCATCTGGGATAGTTGGTGAAGAATTTGATGCTGAGTTGAACATTGACCAGGCTCCATGTCACATTTGTGTAGCGAACTGCTGCAATTCGTTGTGTAACTACAACCTACAACAATTGTGTAGCGAGTTTACACAACGTGCTAGTCTTCTTCAGTAAACTTTGTTTAGGAGGTGGATGCAACATTGTTGGAAGCTAAAAATCACTGATGTATCATCCATCAAGCATTTCCCATTGTCCTTTAACCCTCAGTGTACTTACAATACTTGTGTAGCGTGTTATCGCTACGCAAGTTCTATACAATGTTATTTTTCCTAGACAAAACTCAAAACAGATTATGGTGTTATCAAAAAGAAAAACTATGAAAAATTGAAACCTATATCTCAGCCACCTCTGCAAGTAGCTCCAACTTTCCCCTAGATTCATCATCAACCTTCATCCTTAGCTTGAGAGACCTGTTTTATTTTCTCAATAACACATTCTATCTTTTTAGATTTCTCATTTTCCTAAACAGAAGTGCATTTCTTCTCAACTTTTACTGGGCATTTGAGAGAGTTGCACACACATTTTTTATGGTTGGTCCACATTCCTGAAAGTGTATCTCAATATTTAGTTCTGATATGTTGTTCTCTTCCTTGAGTTGAGTAATTAGGTCTTGAGCTTCCCTTAATTGTTTATTTATCCACTTGATAGTTCTTTCACCCTCTCTAGGTGAAGTGTGAATCTTTTCAACTAATACAGGATGGCCCTGTGCATGTGTTTCCTCTGCAATATTGTAATCTAAACTTATCTTTCTAGATGAGGATCTTGTTAAAGGGGTTGTAGGTTTAGTTATATCCATAGTTTTAGGACTTTGCCTGATTTCTTTCCCTTTAGAACCTTCTGGAACTTTTGAGATTGATTCCTTCTTTAGACCTATTGCATCTTGTGGTGTTTGAATATCATAAACCCTCTCATCCAATTTCCTCTTCATGTCCCTATTATCATGAAAGGAATGAGCTATGACATGTTGAGCCTCTTTAAGCTGATCTTGTAGCTCTATGATTACTTGGTCTTTCTCTTCTAACTACACTTAATCTTCATCCACTTCTTGAGCTAAGTGTTAAACATATTGTGTATGAAGGGAAGGTACATATAGTCTTTTGACAGCTGAACTTGTGATTGTACTACTCAATTTTGGTGCTTCATCTACTTCATCAACAAAGTGTAGCTTTCTACCCTTCTTCTTAGCTGGCTAGATTGGTGAAGAATATTCAATTTCCTTTCTTTTCCCTCTACCTTATTCTGCAAACCCTTTATCTTTCCCACTTGAATCTTTAGAAGCCACTTTCTCAACAAATGAGGGTGTATCTCCTTTGGGATCTAAATGAATGTTTGTTGAAGCTAAGAAAGAGTCCCAATCTCTGTTTAATTTCTTGAGTTCTTCCACCACTAGCAACTTTACCAAATGTAAATGAAACAAATTGGTCTTAAGTTGATCATCCCTAACCTGTACTCTGTTTGACATTTTACCTAAGATTTTGTATAGGTAAAAAGTTAAATTCAAAATATTATTTCCTGTGAAATGCATTAAAAGCCTTATGTGATATTGATATACTCTGTCAAATCTTACCTCACAAGTGAAATATCGCTAAAACACTCTTAACAACTTTTCATAATGCTCCAATATGCATTCTCTTGGAATAGTAGCACCAAACATTTGCTTTTTATACTTGGGTTTCCAGAAATCAATGTAGAAAAATGGATCAAGAGGCATACCTTTAAACCACATCTCTCCTTGAACTGGAATCTCAATTGCAGCAACCACTGTCTCGTCTGATACCTGGAAGGTAATATCAACAATCCTCGTCTGGACACCATTGAAATTGAGGGAAAATTCCTTCGTTAACTGCACATTGTATCCTTGAATATTTTCACAAAACCTCATGCACCCATCTTTCTCAAATGAAACCCTAAATGCAGGATCAAAATTCACCAATTTCAAGCTCCGTGGCTCACATCTCAACACACTACCTCCTTTATTATATTCATTTTTCTTCTGATTTTTTATGTTGTAGATGTAAGGTAAAATATCGAGACTGGTAAGGATGAGGTGTTTCAAATGCTAAAAACTCTCACAGGGATCTTTACATAGTGGAAAAAAAGGTTAGGGTTTACTCAATTGTGTCAAATGGACTCAACAATGCAATAAGAAAGTCTTTATATTGCATGTATATGGTGCTGGATACTTCTCAATAGAAAAATAGAACCCTTCAGTCTTTTCACAACAAAAAATTGAGAAACAGGGGATGTGTAGCATGTGTTTACTGTGTATAATTTGTGTAGAGGGCATGCAAAGCTTGCGTAGTGAGATGGACAAGGTTTGCGTAGCAGGTAAGGTAATTTGAATTTTCTTGAAGGAAGGGGTCTGATTGATGGCAGAGGGAATTTGCAATGAAAAATGGAAGGAGAAAGACATGCATATGCCAAGCAAAAAATGATTTGAAATGTGATTGGACCGTTTAGGATGACATGATAGTTTGGGTAGCGCTAAGGAATTTACATAGCAAGTTTGCACATCATGAGCACTTTTATGTATACCAAGTACAAAAACCACTTTGAAATATAGTAAAAATGACATGATGACCTTTTATGACTCTCCATATTTCATAATGTGTCATAATGTTCTATGACATCCCTTGCAAAAACTTTCCACCTAGACTTTATGACTTGACTCTTTTTTATGACATATCACTTTAGAGTTTATAGAAACCACTTTAAACCAATGACCCAAAAACCTTGAAAACTTCATGAGACAAAACTTTTTGAAGACATACACACTCAATGACTCAACTTGGAATGCATTGGTGTTCACAAGACCAAAGCATGACTTTGTCAACTCTTGGGAAACCTATAACTCTACCTTGAAAATAATGACACTAATGGAATTTTAACCTCTGGAACTATGACCCCAGGAACTATGACCCGCAGAACTATGACCTATGGAAGTATTACGTGTGGAACATTCACCTCTGGAACTATGACCTTGGGAAATGTGACCTCAGGAACTACGACCTTAGGAAATTTGACCTCGGGAACTTTGACCTTGGAACTATGACTTGTGGAACTATGACCTCTAGAACTATGACCTGTGGAAATTTGACCCGAGGAACTATGACCTATGGAAATTGGACCTCTAGAAATATGACCTCTGGAACTATGACCCCAAGAACTTTGACCTGTGGAACTATGATCTATGGAACTATGACATGTGAAACTTTGACCTGTGGAACTATAACCTTGGGAAATTTGACCTCAAGAACTATGACCTCAGGAACTTTGAGCTCGATAACTTTGACCTTTGGAACTTTGATCTCTGGAACTGTATATTCAAAAAATTTGACCTCTATAACTGTGACCTTGAGAACTATGACCTTGGGAACTGTGACCTCAGGAACTTTGACTTTAGACACTATGATCTTGGGAAATTATTATTTTTGAATTTCTTCGATTCATTTGCAACATTGTAACTAGAAAACACATCATCCATTTTACATGTTGATGATCCACAATTCTGATTACGAATAGTTACAGCCATTTTAAAAATATGCCACAAAATTCATAATGTTAGGGTGACTCTATCCCTCCCAAAACCTTAGTATTACAACCAAAATAATCGATGCTAATGACTATAACATCTAAAACACTTTACAATGAAAATAAATGTATGTTTATAGCTTTACAAATCTAGTAAATAAATCTTCTAGAAGTCTTAATGCCAACCATTATATTCTTTTACACAAACATTGTTGTCACAAGTGCATTTTGGATATATGTGCTACCTTTCTTAGCTACATACTACATACCATGCGCATCCATTATGTTGTGCAACCCGTTCCAAAACTATGGAACTTGTGCGCATTGACAAAAAACTTTAAAAAAGGGTATTAACACATTCCAATTGCATAATATTTACACACTACAAATTCAAAACAATTCTTCAAACTCATGCCATATACCGTGATTTTTCTTTCCATTTCTAATACTACTCTTTAACCTTAGTAAATTTGACCTCGAGAATTATGACCCTAGGGACTTTGACCTCAAGAACCATGACCTTAGGAACTTTAACCTCGAGAATTATGACCCCATGAACTATCGCCCGAGGAATCTTAATCTCAAGAACTTTAACCTCATAAACTATCACCTTAGGGACTTTAACATCGAGAACTATGATCTTAAAAACTTTGACCTCAAGAACTTTTGCCTGAGGAAATTTGATCTTAGGAACTATGACCAAAGGAATTTTGACCTCATAAAATTTGATCTCAAGAACTATGAACTCAAGAACTATGACCTTGAGAACTATGACCTTAGGAACTTTGACCTCATGAACTACCTTAGGAACATTGACCTCAGGAATCATGACTTCAAAAACTATGACCTTAGGGAGTTTGACTTCATGAACTATGACCTTAGGAACTTTGATCTCAGTAATTTTGACCTCAGGAACTTTGACCACAAGAATTATGACCTTAGGAACCTTGATCTCAGTAATTATGGCCTCGGGAACTATGGCCTACTATGACCTCAAGAAATTTTACCTCAAGAATTATGACCTTAGGAACTTTGACCTCAGTAACTATGAATTGAGGAACTTTAACCTTAGGAACTATGACCTCAAGAACTTTGACCTTAGGAACTAACACTTGAGGAGTTTTGACCTAAGGAACTATGATCATAGGAACTTTGACCTTAGGAACTGTGACCTTAGAATCTTTGAGCTCGTGAACTATGACCTTAAGAACTTTAACCTCAAGAACTATGACCTTAGCAATTTTCATCTCGAGAATTTTGACATCAAGAACTATGGCCTTAGGAAATTTGACCTCAAGAATTGCGATCTTAAGAAATTCAACCTTGGGAATTATGATCTGAGGAAATTTGAACTCAATAACTCAGGAACTTTGATCTCCGAAACTATGACCTCAAGAACTGTAACTTGAGGTACTTTAACCTCAGTAACTTTGACCTCATAAAATTTGGCTTTAGAAACTTTGACCTCAAGAAATTTGACCTTAAGAAATATGAATTCATAAACTTTGACTTTAGAGACTATGAACTCAAGAACTTTGACCTTAGGAAATATGACCTCAAGAACTATGACCTCAAGATCTATGATCTTACGAAACAACTATGACCTCAAGATCTATGATCTTAGGAAAAAACTATGACCTCGATAACTTTGATCTCAAAAACTTTGAATTCAAGAAATTTTACCTTAGGAACTATGACATCAGGAACTATGACCTATAGAACTATGACCTCTGGAACTTTGACCTCCAGAACTTTGATCTCATGAAATTGGACCTTAAGAAATTTAATTTTAGAAATTATGACCTTAGGAACTATGACCTCAAGAACTATGACCTTAAGAACTTTGACCTCGTGAACTATGACCTAAAGAACTATGATCTCAAGAACTTTAACCTGAAGAACTATGACCCGAGGAACTATGACCTAAGGAACTATTACCTCGAGAAATTTGACCTCATGAACTATAACGTAAGGAACTTTAACTTCAGGAACTTTGACCTCAGGAACTATGACCTTAGGAACTTTAAAATTGAGAAATTTGACCTCGGGAACTTTGTCCTGAGGAAATTTGACTTTGAGAACTATTACCTAAAAAACTATGACCTCAGGAACTTTGACCTCAAGAGCTATGACCTTAGAAAATTTAACCTCAAGAACTATGACCTCATGAACTTTGACCTCACGAACTTTGACCTCAGGAACTATGACCTTAGGAATTTTGACCTAAGAAAATTTGACCTCGGGAACTTTTACCTCAAGAACTATGAAATTGGGAACTTTGATCTCAGGAACTATGACCTTGAAAACTTTGACCTCATAAGCTTTGTCCTCGGGAGCTATGACCCAAGGAACTTTGAGCTCAAGAACTTTGACCTTAAGAATTATGACCTTAAGAACTATGACCTCAAGAATTTTGACCTTAAGAATTATGACCTTAGGAAATATAACCTAAAGAACTTTGACCTTGAGAAATTTTATCTCAGAAATTTTGACCTCAAGAACTATGAATATTTAAGAAAAATAACCAAACAATTTTTATTATAAAAAATTATGTGAACAATAAAAATCATTTAAATTTTTAAACAAGGCCTTCCAATTTAGGGATCTCTCTTACTTATATAAAAGTTTTATTCTATGAGATGACAAGGGAATTAAGTTAATAGTAATTTTGAAATTTAGTAAATATAAAAATGGTTCATTATAAAATTTTATATTAACTATAAACATTATTCAAAATTCAGTTTAATAATTGCTAAAATATATGATAATCATAGAAATCACTTTGTGTTAGATTTATTTATTTATTTATTATTATTTTAAACTATAATATGAATGTGACTTTGTTTAATATTTCTTATTACTTAAATTTAATTTAAAAATAGTTTTATTAATATTGAAGAATATTAATTATCGTGTTGGTAGTTGACAATCTTTTGAAATATGCCCATTTGTTTTTCTTATGGTAGCAATTTATGCCTTCCATGGTTGCCCAAGTTTTATGGATCAAATTTTTAAGTTACATGGCATGCTCACATCAATTGTGTCAGAACAAGATCCCACGATCACAAGCAAATTTTGGTAGGAGTTGTTTAAACATCATGGTAAACACTTTAAAATGTGCATCACTTATCATCCCCATATTGATGGTCAAATAGAAGTGGTCAAGTGATTAGAAACCTATTTGTAATGTTTTGCTTCTAAAAGACAATGCTAATGGGCACAATGGCTACCCCTTGCAAAATGGTGGTACAATACCACTTATCATGGTGCTACTAAAGTGATGCCATCCCAAAATCCCTTGTGAATGGGTTCATATTTACTAGGCACAACAAAGGCTCATGAAGTGGATTGCACGCTTCACACGAAAGGATAAATTCTTTGCACATTTAAGTGACAATTTGGTTTTGACTAAAACAACATCACTTAGAGCATTTTTTGTAGAAGGGGATAAAGGGATTCTTTTCCTTCAACTCTATAAACAAACATCTCTCAAAGACAAAAACCACTAGAAGCTCACACCAAACTTCTATGGACCCTATTAGATCCTCTAACACATTAGACAAGTTCCCTACAAATTGAATTTTACATCCCACTCCAAGATAACATTCAATATTTCATGTTTTTTGTTTGAAGAAGGAAGTGGGATCGAATTGTAGGATACAAAGTAGCTTAGAAAAATTACATGAAGAAGAAGGGTCCATTTGGTCTCAAGGGGAAGCAATATTTTCCAACATAGAGGATCAACTATGCCAACACATGGTCCAAGAATTACTAATCCAATAGAAATATATGCAACTACGAGATGCCACTTGGGAACCAATAACAATTTGATAGCAATTTCCACACCTCTAGCCTTGTGGACAATGTTTCTTTTGAAGGGGAAGGGCATGTTAGGGTCCTACCCTAACCTCCTTACTTTAAGGGTACTTAAGAATTAGTTAATTAATGTATGAAGTCATCCTCTTTGAATAAGTTCCATTAGATCTAGTTAATGAATAAGTACTTAATGTAAAAGGGTCATATTTATTAAATAAATCTCATTAAGTGGTTGGTGCTCATTAATGGAGGGACCAAAAGTGTTGAGGGTTTTTCTATTAAGAATCTATTTATAAAGATAGAAGGAGATGACACATTTTATCAAGTGTTATTATCATTGGAGCTTTGGTCATTGAGAGGTTTCCCTACCTTAAGAGTATCATGAACATGATATCTCTATTGGAAATCATTAATGCAAGGGTTATATTTCACATGTTTCATCTCATTGAATCTTATATCTACTTTTATGCATTTACAATTCTTTGAACACCTTGTTTTTGTTCAATTTTAAGAGTCAAAGATCACTACACTTCAACATTTAATGTTAATATCATATGCATGAAATATCTTAAGATAATCATTGATTGATTATCTTAAGTAGTATTTACCTTTTAACATTGATTTTTAAATCTAATGTTGAGATGTGATATAAATATTTAACATGTGATATTGATAAAATCAAGATTATGACTATAAAATCTAAAATCGTAACTTATCCTCCAATTTTGTGTGATCCGATCTGACAAACACCTGAGTGTTGATTTGAACTTGCATTTAAATTGAGCCACAACATCCATACGTAAATTATTGGCAGTTGGAAAACTTATTGTGGTTTTTGAAAACAAATTTTAAAATGATGAAGTCTAAGACTGGGAGGAAAAATTTATTTGCAACACTTAGCTCAATTATTCTATATAGTTGTGAAGTTTAGGCTTCCAAATCTCTTGCGAGACTTGGAATAAAATCGAGAAAAATCCAAAAATGTTATAGTACTTAAAATTTTGAAATTAAATGCAATACTCCTTACCATGTTCTCTTGATTAAAGTTGGTTGTATTTATGTGGAGTTAAAATCCATAATGAGATATCTAGAATATAAACACAAGTTGCTCAAGTTTAGCAAAGATAGGCTCTTTGTAATTGCTTCTAGTATGGATAGTCCTTGCTACCACAAGCTCAAGAGGGGATGTGCTAAAGATTTTGGAAGCTTGACATAACTATTGGAACATAAAATATGACAATCAAATTAATAATATTGATGATGTTAAATCTTACATCCTCGCAAAGTTTAAAAATAATACAAGAAAATCATTAATAAGAGGAAAGTTGAAATACTATGTAAACATTTAAGTGTTGAGGGATGTTAGCAATCCAACATATGTGATGTCATTTTTGGGAGTAACACTCTATGCAAATAATCCCAAAAATGATGTCTCATACTATGATGATGATGATGATATATGTCCACTAAGACTGAATATGGTCTATCAGACCTTAAGAAGGTACTTGGATTTCTTTAGGGTTTTATCTCTATGCTCGAAAAGCTTGAAGAGAAGTGTTCCAATATCACCTTGATTTCATCGAGTTAGAAAGTCAGGAAGGTTGGTAGTGTGACAAATCTTTTGAAAATGAGATCTAATAAGGGTATATGCTAGATATTCTAAGAGAAAGTGAATTTCAGCTTCAACCCTCTTAGTGTCACAAACATGACAAATTTTCTCATCCCACAATGTTTTGGGAATTTTCTAATGCACAATTTCATTATGGAGCTCATGAGAGTTTGCTCTTATTTTAGCAAAGTTGATTTTCTTCTTTACACTAATCAAAACATAAGGATACTTTTGATCTTGTAGATTAGGATTTATCACCTACTTATAATATCTAAATATTATTTTTCCCTCTAGCTCTCTATCATACCACAATTTCTACTTAAATTTAGATGTAATAATATTTTTAATATTATTGTTATCTTGCAACATGATCTCTTATTTTATTCCTAAATGGTTTAACCAAGACTAGGCATCCTTATGCCATCCCCGTTTCAGTTGAAGGTGGTTTTGGCTAGAGTTTGAAGTGATCTTAGGAAGCCTCTTGTCATCCATGTTGTTTAACTTGTTCTTATACCTTAGGTACCTAGTCATAGTCGTGATCTCAATGGGGGAAAGACTTGCTTTTGTGAGGAGGATATGATAAGGTGTATTTCCTTTAGTTTTGAGATTATAAGTTATTATTTTTTTTGGATCTACTCTATCTTTCTCCAAGATTCTCTAGAGATACTACATCCCTTTCTTCACATCGATACAAAATAACAGAATTAACAAGATTCTTCAATCCGTAAAAACTATTTTTTCAATCGTCACATATTAACGACGCTTTAAAGACGCTTTGTAACTCCGCAATTAATATCATTTCTTACGAGATAAAAATATCCGCATTACGTTAACAAAGAGACGTCTAATTTCGTTCACATTCAATCTTTACCTCTAATTTCGTTCACATTGAAACCCCTTGAAAGGGTTAGGAAATGTTAATTTTGATCCGCCACATAACAGGCGCGGTCAAATTCCTTCGCTGCTCGGCCCATAATTAATTATGGTCAAAAGTGCTTTGTCCATACATTTTTCTTAAAAAAGGTGGCGATGACAAGTGTCCGGTGGTGGACTAAAGCGCTACAGCCCAAGAGAAAGTGGATGCTTGATGTACACCAGACAAGATGAAGGGTGGACTCAAAATCAACATTTTCATACCGAGATCTACACTCTTTCCCTACACGACGCTCTTCCGATCTCACGGATTGAATTGTAGGATACAAAGTAGCTTAGAAAAATTACATGAAGAAGAAGGGTCCATTTGGTCTCAAGGGGAAGCAATATTTTCCAACATAGAGGATCAACTATGCCAACACATGGTCCAAGAATTACTAATCCAATAGAAATATATGCAACTACGAGATGCCACTTGGGAACCAATAACAATTTGATAGCAATTTCCACACCTCTAGCCTTGAGGACAATGTTTCTTTTGAAGGGGAAGGGCATGTTAGGGTCCTACCCTAACCTCCTTACTTTAAGGGTACTTAAGAATTAGTTAATTAATGTATGAAGTCATCCTCTTTGAATAAGTTCCATTAGATCTAGTTAATGAATAAGTACTTAATGTAAAAGGCTCATATTTATTAAATAAATCTCACTAAGTGGTTGGTGCTCATTAATGGAGGGACCACAAGTGTTGAGGGTTTTGCTATTAAGAATCTATTTATAAAGATAGAAGGAGATGACACATTTTATCAAGTGTTATTATCATTGGAGCTTTGCTCATTGAGAGGTTTCCCTACCTTAAGAGTATCATGAACATGATATCTCTATTGGAAATCATTAATGCAAGGGTTATATTTCACATGTTTCATCTCATTGAATCTTATATCTACTTTTATGCATTTACAATTCTTTGAACACGTTGTTTTTGTTCAATTTTAAGAGTCAAGGATCACTACACTTCAACATTTAATGTTAATATCATATGCATGAAATATCTTAAGATAATCATTGATTAATTATCTTCAGTAGTATTTACCTTTTAACATTGATTTTTAAATCTAATGTTGAGATGTGATATAAGTATTTAACATGTGATATTGATAAAATCAAAATTATGACTATAAAATCTAAAATCGTAACTTATCCTCCAATTTTGTGTGATCCGATCTGACAAACACTTGAGTGTTGATTTGAACTTGCATTTAAATTGAGCCACAACATCCATAAGTAAATTATTGGTAGTTGGAAAAGTTATTGTGGTTTTTGAAAACAAATTTTAAAATGATGAAGTCAAAGACTGGGAGGAAAAATTTATTTGCAACACTTAGCTCAATTATTCTATATAGTTGTGAAGTTTAGGCTTCCAAATCTCTTGCGAGACTTGGAATAAAATCGAGAAAAAACCAAAAATGTTATAGTACTTAAAATTTTGAAATTAAATGCAATATTCCTTACCATGTTCTCTTGATTAAAGTTGGTTGTATTTATGTGGAGTCAAAATCCATAATGAGATATCTAGAATATAAACACAAGTTGCTCAAGTTTAGCAAAGATAGGCTCCTTGTAATTGCTTCTAGTATGGATAGTCCTTGCTACCACAAGCTCAAGAGGGTATGTGCTAAAGATTTGGAAGCTTGGCATAACTATTGGAACATAAAATATGACAATCAAATTAATAATATTGATGATGTTAAATCTTACATCCTCGCAAAGTTTTAAAATAATACAAGAAAATAATTAATAAGAGGAAAGTTGAAATACTATGTAAACATTTAAGTGTTGAGGGATGTTAGCAATCCAACATACGTGATGTCATTTTTGGGAGTACACTCTATGCAAATAATCCCAAAAATGATGTCTCATACTATGATGATGATGATGATATATGTCCACTAAGACTGAATATGGTCTATCAGACCTTAAGAAGGTAAGGGATAACTTGGATTTCTTTAGGGTTTTATCTCTATGCTCGAAAAGCTTGAAGAGAAGTGTTCCAATATCACCTTGATTTCATCGAGTTAGAAAGTCAGGAAGGTTGGTAGTGTGACAAATCTTTTGAAAATGAGATCTAATAAAGGTATATGCTAGATAGTCTAAGAGAAAGTGAATTTCAGCTTCAACCCTCTTAGTGTCACAAACATGACAAATTTTCTCATCCCATAGTGTTTTGGGAATTTTCTAATGCACAGTTTCACTATGGAGCTCATGAGAGTTTGTTCTTATTTTAGCAAAGTCGATTTTCTTCTTTACACTAATCAAAACATAAGGATACTTTTGATCTTGTAGATTAGGATTGATCACCTACTTATAATATCTAAATATTATTTTTCCCTCTAACTCTTTATCATACCACAATTTCTACTTAAATTTAGATGTAATAATATTTTTAATGTTATTGTTATCTTGCAACATGATCTCTTATTTTATTTCCAAATGGTTTAACCAAGACTAGGCATGCTTATGCCATCCCCGTTTGAGTTGAAAGTGGTTTTGGCTAGAGTTTGAAGTGATCTTAGGAAGCCTCTTGTCATCCATGTTGTTTAACTTGTTCTTATACCTTAGGTATCTAGTCATAGTCGTGATCTCAATGGGGGAAAGACTTGCTTTTGTGAGGAGGATATGATAAAGTGTATTTCCTTTAATTTTGAGATTATAAGTTATTATTTTTTGGGATCTACTCTATCTTTCTCCAAAATTCTCTAGAGATACTACATCCCTTTCTTCACATCGATACAAAATAATAGAAATAACAAGATTCTTCAATCCTTAAAAACTATTTTTTCAATCGTCACATATTAACGACGCTTTGTAACTTCGCAATTAATATCATTTCCTACGAGATAAAAATATCAGCATTACGTCGTTAACAAAAAGACGTCTAATTTCGTTCACATTCAATCTTTACCTCTAATTTCGTTCACATTGAAACCCCTTGAAAGGGTTTGGAGTTGTTAATTTTGATCACTGTTCACCATTTCACCAAGTTGTTGGATATAGCGCTTTACTGGACCACACAGTATTGAGAAAACCGCCACATAACAGGCGCGGTCAAATTCCTTCGCTGCTCGGCCCATGATTAATTATGGTCAAAAGTGCTTTGTCCATACATTTTTCTTAAGAAAGGAGGCGATGACAAATGTCCGGTGGTGGACTAAAGCGCTACAGCCCAAGAGAAAGTGGATGCTTGATGTACACCAGACAAGATGAAGCGTGGACTCAAAATCAACATTTTCATAGGTTGACTACTGTTTCCTTCTAGAAGAGAACAATACGTCATGTATATATCCATGTCATGCCAAATGAAATCTAGTTCCTTAAGTGAACATTTTGTTTCACGTTTTAAATATCGGTGGGACAGCTCCTGTCTCAAATTTCCTCCACCTGCTAACACGATCCATACGCGCTTCGACCACACATACATATATTCGCCTCCACATCTTAAATCAGCAACACTACACATTGCATTTTCATTTTATTTCAGATTTTCAGTTCAGAAATTCGCCTTTCAGCTTAAACAACGTGCAACATATATACATCGCGATTCACTGTTTTTCCTCCCACCCCACAGCGTCCGCATTGCGTCGCCAAATATGGAGAAACCCTCCCGAGAGCACTATTCCCGGTCTTCACCAGACGAAGATCGCGGACAAAGTTGCCGCCAATTTAAGGGAATTCGAATGCGAAAATGGGGGAGTTGGGTGTCTGAAATCCGGATGCCCAAAACCAGAGAGAAGATATGGCTGGGCTCATACAAAACCGCCGAGCAGGCCGCCCGTGCTTACGACGCCGCAGTGTATTGCCTGAGAGGCCCCAACGCCAAATTCAACTTTCCCGATTCTGTGTACTCCATTCCGTCCGTATCTTCTCTTACCCGTCAGCAAATTCAGGTTGCCGCCGCCAAATATGCCTTGGGCGAAATCTCTTCGACTTCGCCCTCTGTGCAGAATATCAAAAATAATAATCATAAGGCAAGGGAGAAGCCGGCATCACAATCACAACCGTCTCTGGTTTCAGAAACGGTGTGGCCATGTGACAGTCAGCAGATTTCTAAGGCGCAGGACTTGGGGTTCTGGGAGACTCTATTTGACGGCAATTGCGTCCTAAATTTGGAGAAAATCCCATCGATTGAGGAGGCGTCCGTGTGGGAGTTCATTCCAACTTGGCAGGAGGAGCAGCAAGAGGGTTACATCTTCTCCGACCGCACAGATTTGTGGAACTTTTAGACATTTGAATTATTTTGAGAGAAGAGAAGGAAAGGAACATTCCACTTCTCAAATCTCAAGCAGTCACAAAATCCCCTAATTTTTTTTTGTTGGGTCGTCGGGCAAGCAACAGGCTTGGACGCAATAGTCAAAATAATTATCTGAACTCTACTTATTGTTTACAAGCAAGAGGGGTTTACCTAGTGGAGTGTATATATTTTTGACATTATAAAGAATATGTACATGAATACACACGTGTAAACTATTTCACAATAGTATACAATTAATAAAGACGTTTACCTTTAAAGGCAAAGGTGTAACTATGTTCAAATTCTATGGAAATTATTTTATGGAATTATTATTTGTTGAGTTTTGTGTAGTAAGTGGTTTTGGGAAGTGGTTCTCTTGTGTTTGAGTCTCTAAACATAAGAGAGAAATGTTTGACTCTTGTATCTTTACTTTATGATTTTATTTATTTTTTACTTAGTCACTTAAGTCTTAAAGTGAAATTTGTCACTTAAGTTATAAAGTGATTATTAATTTACAATGTGGGTGAATTAAGAGATATAAAGCAAACTATGAAAAATTGAGTAAAGTGGGTTTCCAAGTAAAATTTATGAGATGAGATCTCACCCTTTGATTAGACTTTGCTAGGGTGCTCAAGCTTGGGGTTTCTTCATTGCTTGAGCATGAGCTAGTGGAGGGCGCACCTATTTGGTGAGGGGTGCAAACTAGCATGAGAAGAGTGCATTTATTGAGGGTGCACTTGTTGAGGCACACTCGAGGAGGAGTTATTTGCTTGTGGTGTGAGTTGGATCTTGGAGAAGTGTTTCATCTGTGAGAGAGGGTGCAAGGGTCCATCCATCAAGCAAATGGAACTTCAAGGGCACAAACATCTTCTAGCAGGCACAAAGAGGGGAGGACGCACAAGTCCAAAACGAGTGCCATCATTCAAGAACTTCAAAGCAATCTAGAAGAATTGTTATTGTACCAGGGTCCATTGTTATATTTTCTCTTTGTAGAAGTTTTCTTTAAGATCTCTATATATACATCTATCTCCAAACTGGTTTTCCCCAGGGGGGTTTTATCCAGGGTCATGTTGAACAAAAACCCATGAGTTCACTTGTCATGTGTGCTTAGTTATTATCAGTTGTAAAATAGTTAAAGATCTAAGAGGGTATTGTTTGTTTTAAGGTTTATGCATGTGCTAACTTTGGTCACCAAAACAATTGCAAGAGCACCCTTAAAAGAGCATGCAATCACAAAGTTAAAGGCATATTTTCAAGGGCAGAAAATCAGATTTAGTGGTTGTCATAAAACAACAATGAAACAATTTAAAGACCTTGAACTTAGAGCTCAACAAGAGATCATATGATAGATCTCTTGAGAATCATTTAGTACCTTAGAAATTTTCATGGTATCAGAGCCAAAGGGCTAAGTGTGTTGATATTATGCTAGCTTCGGGAAGTATCAACCTCCATTGTGACCTTTGACAAGATTAGAATATTCTGGAAGAAATAAAAGAAGTGAACATAACCGTAGAAGAGATGTCGGCTGAGAGAGATAATTAATATGAATTAATTAGTACCCAGAATGAGAAGTCGGCCCAGGTAGTATGCCAGGATTAGTATAAATACAGGGCGCCAATCTTCATTTGACACACACTTTCTCAAAATTGAAGAAAGGCACTTGTGCACACTGCAGTCTGGCAGTCTTGTGCGCAAGTTTTGGAGAAGGTGCTGCCATTAGTTCTGAATCCTATTGCTTCTATCTTTTTGGGTTTGACTCTCTGATCAGCTTTGGTTACTTCTTGCTTGATGCATTAGCCTTGCTTGGCTATTGGATTGCTACCAGGATTCTTCTCTCTGTCAAGGTCAAGGTGCTCGGAGGGTGGCTTCGACCTATGGTTGGGTGACAATCTAGTGATATTGTCTATGGTAAAACGAGCACATTCTAATAGGTTATGGGACCACACCTCCTTCATTTAGTCTAACCGCTGGAAGGAATCATAGCCATTAGGATACTAAGCTCACTGAAGAACTGCTGCTAGGGTTACTAGTAGGAGCAACTTCCAAGACACTTTCGCTAGGGTTACTAGCAGGAGCAATTGCAGAAACCCTAAAACCCCGATCTAACACCTTGTGATGGAACATCTCATTCAAGAAGAAGGTATTCAAGTGCACCTTAGTCCAACGCATCTCTTGGCACTCTCAGAAGGCAGAAACGTCAAAGTTGAAGTTTTGGATCAAGGCATGACTAGTCACTAGTCAACTGAAGTCATGGGTGAAAACACTAGTCATCTACACTACTCATCACTCACAGGAACGATTGAAGATGACATGTGGATAATTGATAGTGGAGATTCTAGGCATATGATGGGAGATCAAGCTAGACTCTCAAATCTAAATGAGAAGAAGACATCATACAAGGTAGAGCTTGGAGACAAAAGCACTTACCCAATGAAGGATTTGGACAAGCCTCTGTCAAGTTGAAAACAAGTAACAATGTTCATTTGAGCAATGTCTTATATGTACCTAGTTTAGAAAAGAATCTTGTATCCATATCCTGCCTAGAAGACAAAGGAAACATAATATAGCTTTTGTAGATGGAAAAGTGCCATCTTGGCATAAAGACTCCAACATAGAGAATGCTAGGGTTATTGGAACTCGTGAAGGAAATCTATATAGACTACTAGAACAAAATGAAGAAGCTCTTGTACATGATGAAGTCAATCCCAATGAACTTTGGCACATAAGGTACGCTCATATTAACTATCAAGCATTTCCTTTTCTCAAAAATATGGTTGAAGGAATACCAGAATTGCAGTCTACACATGAAGGAATTTTCAAAGGATGTGCTCTTAGAAAGAATATCAAGAAACCATTCCCAAGCAACAACAATAAATCTAAGGAGATTCTAGATCTAATACACTCAGATGTTTGTGGTCCGATGCCAGTCAAATCTCTAGGAGGTTCTCTTTACCATGTAATCTTCATAGATGATTATTCAAGAAAGAATTGGTTATATCTACTGAAGACAAAGGACGAAGCATTCAACAAGTTTCAAGAATTCAAAGCAAAGATAGAGAACCTCACGAACAAGAAAATCAAGACCCTAAGAACATATAATGGAGGAGAATACACATCAAAGGAATTCGTTGCATTCTGTAAATCAACAGGGATTAGGAGGGAGATGAATGTTCCTCATAATCCTCAAAAAAATGGTGTAGCAGAAAGGAAGAATAGATCTATTGAAGAAACTGTGAAAGCACTACTAAACGATCAAGGTTTATCCATGTTCTTATGGGGAGAAGCATCCATGACAACAATATATGTCCAGAACAGAAGTCCTCACCGCATTTTGAAGGATATGACTCCAAAAGAAGGCTTCTCAGGTAAGAAACCTAATGTGGAAAACCTAAGAATCTTTGGATGTCCTGTTTACTCTCACAAACCTAAGAATCTTTGGATGTCCTGTTTACTCTCACATTCCCAAGGACAAAAGGAATAAATTAGAACCCTCAGGAAAGAAGGGCATATTCGTGGGATATAGAGAATCATCCAAGGCTTATAGAATCTATATCCTGGAACAACATAAGATTGAAGTTAGCAGAGACATGACCTTCAATGAAAAGATGGCTTTCAAGAAATCCATATAAGAAACTATAGAAGAAGAAGAGTATGAAGATCCTATTGAAGAAAGCACAAAAAACCAGAATGACGAAAAGGAACAACTTGATCATCTAATGCAACCATGTGAGACCATTAATGCAGACACCATACCTAAGACCAAGAAACAACCAGATTGGCTTGAAGCTACTTTACAAGAAGAAGAAAGAATCAAATCCCCAGATGGGAATTTCAGAAAAAGTAAGAATCCAAAAAGATTCTCAAGCTATGCAACATGTATGAAAAATCTTCTAGATGAAGAACCTACCACGTTTGAAAAGGCAAGTCAGAAGAAACAATGGAAAGAAGCTATGATGGAAGAACACCAATCCATCATGAAAAATGATGTATGGGAAATTGTGCCTAGACCTAAAGAAAAATCAGTAGTAACTTCAAAATGGGTATATAAGATCAAACATACAACAGACGAAAGCGTGGATAAATATAAAGCAAGGTTCATAGCTATAGGGTTCTCCCAGAAGGAGGGAGAATACTATGACGAAAATTTTTGCTCCGGTTGCTAGATATACTTCCATTAGAGCTATCATATCTCTTGTCGCTTCCATGGGATGGAGTTTACATTAGATGGATGTAAAACCAACTTTCCTCAATGGACTAATCGAAGAAGAAGTATATATTGAAAAACCTCAAGAGTTTGAAGTACATTCCAGAGACACTCATGTTTGCAGACTAAAGATAGATTTATATGGACTCAAGCAAGATTCAAGAGCTTGGTATGCCAGAATTGATAGCTATCCAATGAGACTCGGTTTCTCCAAAAGTCATGCAGATCCAAATATTTACTACAAAGTCGTGAACAATGCGCCTGTGATTCTACTACTATATGTTGACGATCTATTCCTAACAGGTGAAGAGTCTCTCATCATGCAGTGAAAAAAGGAACTAGCTTCTGAGTTTGATATGAAAGATCTTGGTCTCATGCATTATTACTTGGGACTAGAAGTATGGCAGAAGCGTGGTGAAGTATTCCTTGGACAAGGAAAGTATGCAATAAAGATTCTTCAAAAGTTTGGAATGATGGATTGCAAATCCATGGACACTCCTATGACTATAGATATAAGAAAAGTAAGAGATTCAGATTCTGATCCAATAGATCCATCACTGTATCAACAATTTATTGTGTCATTGATGTATTTGGTAAATACTTGACCAGACATTTGCTTTGTCATGAACACACTAAGTCAGTTCTAGGTGGAACCTAGACATGAGCATTGGACAACTGCAAAGCATGTTCTAAGATATATTTGTGGAACACTAAACTATGGTTTACGATATACTATATCCAGTGATATACAACTTCATGGATTCACAGATTCAGATTGGGCAGGAAGTGCAGAAGACAGAAAGAGTACTTCAGGGATGTGTTTCATCTTGGGCTCTGCTATGATATCTTGGGGCAGAAGGAAACATAATTCTACCCCACTTAGCACAACAGAAGCAGAATATATCGCAGCATGTGAGGCATGCACAGAAGCAATATGGGTGAGAAAGCTAATCTTCGATTTATTTGATTAGGTCCCAGATTCGACCATAATACACTGTGACAATCAGAGTTGTATAAAGCTATCAGAACACCCAGTGTTTCATGAACGGTCGAAACATATTGAGATCAAATACTACTTTAGTCGCGATAAATTCTAGGAAGGAGAAGTAAGGCTCCATTATATCCCCACAAATGAGCATATAACATATATTTTGTCAAAGCCTTTGTCTAGAATAAAGTTTTCATATTTCCTAGACAAATTGGGGATCGTGGAAATAACTCTCTTAGTTGAAAGGGAAGAAATGACTCTTCAGGTTGGGAGGGAGCACTGACATATTATTGAATTGAGGATAGTCATTTTCAAGTTTGAAAAGTGGTCCAGCTTGGGCAGTTCCTTTCCAGTTCGGAAAGTGGTTTGAGATTTCTGACGGACATGCATTTTCTAGTTCGGAAAATGGTCCAGATCGAACGATCATTTTCCTAATGAAAATGGTTCGATGGATTTATGATGTACCAAAGACAACGATTTTACATTGTGGTTAACATGGGGAATGATCTAGGGAAGTCTCTCTTCTTTAGGGTTACTCAAGAAGACTGGCTCGCGTCGCTGGACAATCATTCTTTCGAAGCTCACAATTGTGAGCAATTTCGAAGAATGGTCTATTTTGGAGGTTGGTGCAGGACAATCATTTCCTTAGGAAATGGTCCAGACAGTCATTCCTTAGGGAAGATTCATTCTCTCCAGGTTGCACTTTGTTTAGTGCCGGAGGAATAGCCTAGGGTGGGGAATGGTCTAGGTTCAACAATCAGGGACATGCATTCCCTAGGGAAGACTCATTCTCTCCAGGTTGCACTTTGTTTAGTGTCGGAGGAATGGCCCAGGGTGGGGAATGGTCCAGGCTCATAAATCATGATAGATATTGTTCCTTGCTTGAGAAGAATAGTCCAGATAGCCCATCATTGATGTTCTACTCTAAGGGCAAATTCTCTTTCAAATCTCACAGATGTGAGTGAAAGAATGGCCCAGATAATTCAATTTATATCATAACAATATTTTATGTGCAGGTTGATATCAGATGATTGTTATGGAGACTGCATGTCTCCAGACAATAGAGACATGCTACTCTGGCGGATATGTTCCACTGTTTGTGACTATGTGAGTAGTTGTGTGCTACTATGGATAAACACAGTTGTGTTCTATCAGTTGACATTGTACCAGTTGTCATGGAGATTATCCAGTTGGATAATAATGACAGTGCTCGTGATGCTACCAGTTGAATGGTCTGTTTGTGCTCAAGACCATTATTAGTTATACCTCCCTAGCTAGGAGGGAGTGTTGATATTATGGTAGCTTCGGGAGGTATCAAACTCCATTGTGACCTTTGACAATATTAGAATATTTTGGAAGAAAGAAAAGAAGTGAACGTAACCCTAGAAGAGATGTCAGCTGAGAGAGATAATTAATATGAATTTATTAGTACCCAGAATGAGAAGTCAGCCCAAGAAGTCTACCAAGATTATTATAAATACAGGGCCCCAGTCTTCATTTGACACACACTTTCTTAGGATTGCAGAAAGGAACTTGTGCGCACTACATTCTGGCAGTCTTGTGTGCAAGTTCTAGAGAAGGTGATGCCTCCAGTTCTGAATCTTATTGCTTCTATCTTTTGGGGTTGGACTCTCTGATCAGCTTTGGTTACTTCTTGCTTGGTGCATTAGCCTTGCTTGGATATTGGATTGTTACAAGGATTCTTCTCTCTGTCAAGGTCAATGTGCTTAGAGGGTGGCTTCGGCCTATGGTTGGGTGACAATAGTGATATTTTTTATGGTAAAATGAGCACATTCTAACAAAGTGTTCACTGATTTCTTGGAGCATATAGTGGGCATAATTTTTGGACAGTTTGGAAAGCCTCTTTTCACACTTGTGTGTTGAGCATTGAGGTTGTTTTCTTTTGCAGATTTTAGCATCAGTTTGGGCTTCAATGGAAAGTCATGTTAGTGACACAGATGAGGGTGAAGGATAGACTAACATGTTCTAGCAATTGGTCCCCTTGGAAGACCATAATTTTGTTGGTCTTGGAGGATCTTGAACTATGGTATATAGGTCAGATTCCAGTGGTTCTTCCTCCTGTTACTGCTCCCTTGGTGGTGAGAGAGTTGAGGAATAGGAACACCAACGTAAAGAGGACTATTTGTGATGCAGTGAGAGACCATTTTATACCTCATTTGACTGGTAAGGAGTTTTCTTTTGAGATGTGGGGCTCATTATGAAAAATCTACCAGAGTCCTAATCAGAATCGAAAGATGGTTCTTCAGGAGAAGCTTAGGAGAATTAAGATGCTTAATTCAAAGTCGGTTACCTCATACCTCAGGATATTTACTTAGAATCGTGATGAGTTGGAGGTAGTTGGTGAGATAGTGGATCCCATGGTTTTGGTGAGGAAAACCTTAAATGGCTTCTCCAAACCTTGGGAGAATTTTGTGCGAGGCATTGTGGCCAGGGAGGCTATGCCCAGTTGGGAGAGACTATGGGATGACTTTGTATAGGAGGAGATGAGATGTAGCTCTGGATCTACTAGCGAGCAACATGTTGGAGAGGGTGAGGAGGATCTTTCTCTTTACACAAAGGGAAAGAAGAAGACTAGTCAGGGTCCCAAGGGAGGGGTCAAGCCACAACATAGTGGTAGTAGGCAGAAGGGAGATATGAGAAAAGTGAAATGTTTTTCTTGTAAGAGGATGGGACATTATGATGGAAAATATCCCAAAAGGTAGAAGAAAAGGTCGGGTGGTACACCAACTACAATAGACGAGGAGGAGTTCACTGCTCAGTTTGAGAGGGATTGTGCCTTCATTGTTTGTTGTGCGTCAGTTGAGACACCATCCAACATTTGGTATATAGACAGTGGAGCTTCGAGCCATATGACATATGTGAGAGAGCACTTCACTGATCTCAGATATCTTGAAATCAAGATGGATATTTCACTTGGATATGACACCATTGTCAGGGTTGTTGGGCGTGGTACATTGACATTTCAGAGGGATACTATGCCACCCATATCGTTCAAGGATGTGTTGTTTTTCCTTGGGACGAAGAAGAATATTATCTCAGTTTCCACCCTATAGGACAAGGGTCTTGAGGTGTCCTTCAAAGGGACAAAGGTATTCATACACCCTAAGGGGTCTAGTATCACCTGTGGGAAGGTGATTGGAGTGAGGGATGGAAAACTATATAGATTTGTTTTTCAGCCACTGCATGCCTTGGCAACGAGTAATGAAAACAACAGTTAGTTGTGTGGCATTGGAGGATGGCTCATCTACATCATGGTGCTATGGGATCACTGAGAGAGATTGTGATAGGAGTGTCATAGTTCAGCATAGAGAATCAATATGTGTGTAGAGGGTGTGCACTTGGTAAGTTTACCAAGACTATTTTTCCCAACAGTGATAACAAATCAACTGGGATACTATAATTGATACACACATATGTGTGTGGGCCTATGTCATGAGTGTCCTTGAGTGGTTGTGAGTATTATCTCACTTTCATAGATGACCACTCTAGAAAGACCTAGATCTATTTCCTGAAGGCCAAGAATGAGGTCTTCACGAGGTTCCAAGAGTTCAAAGCTCTTGTGGAGAACTAGACAGGAAAGAAGATCAAGGTCTTACAGTTAGTCATTGGAGGCAAGCATACCTCCAAAAAGTTTGTATACTTTTGTACCCATGCATGGATCATAAGATAGTTGATCGTTTCTTACAACCCCTAGCATAACAGGGTTGCAAAGAGGAAGAACATGGCCATTATAGGTGCAACAAGATTGATGGTGCATAATCAGGCACTGCCTTTATACTTATGGGCTGAGGCTAGTGTTGCTATAGTATATATGCAAAACAAGAGTCCCCGTGGAGTTTTGGGGAGGAAGACTCCTAAGGAGGCTTTCACTGGGAGGAGGCACGATGTTGAACATATTCACATTTTTTTATGCTTGACATACTCTCATGTCCCTTCTGAGAAGAGGAAAAAGCTATATCCCATGACGTAGAAGGGGATCTTAGTTGGATACTCAGAGGTTTTGAATGCCTACCAAATCTACATTCCATCACAACAGAAAGTGGTGGTGAGCAGTGATGTCAGATTTCAGAAGGGTAGAGCTTTCAGGGAACTCTCAAGTCGAGATATGGAGTTGAGAAGGTCCCTCTGATTCAGAGTGATGCATCAAAGGGTACATGGCCTCATGTGTTGATTACACCAGTTTCAGGGGTGACTGGGTCACCTTGTACAACTTCAAAATGACAGTTGCAGAGTATTAAGGCAAAGGGTGCAAAGGCTCCAGGATCTTAGAGTGTTGGGATGAGATCTAAGGATGAGACTCTTGGGCGTGGAGATATCAGTTCTCCTTTAGTTACTCCAAGGAAGAGGAAACCGAGATGGTTTTGGAAGACCCTGAAGGAAGCCAAGGAGAATGTTGGAGAGCCCAAGAGGTTTTTCAGAGAGAGAAGAGTGCCAGAGAGGCTTGGGTCCTACTTGGATATGGTGACGAGCATCACAAATGAAAAGCCCATGAATTTTTCATAGGCAGTTGACCAACAGGTTTGGCGAGAGGCACTACTGGAGGAGTATGACTCCATAATGCACAATGATGTATGGGAGGTGTTGTTGAGGCCCGAGGAGAAGCAAATTGTGACTTCCAGATGGTTGTAGACAACCAAGTATGTTGCAAATGGTAGCATAGAGAAACATAAGGCCCAGTTTGTGGCTAGAGGATTCTCTCAAATAGAGGGATTCGACTATGATGAGACATTCACACCAGTTGTGAGATACACTTATATCCAGAGCATTATTGACATAGCAGTAGATATGTATTGGAGGATACATCATATGGATGTAAAGACCACTTTTCTTAATGGATTTATTGAGGAGGAAGTGTACATAGATAAGTTGTAGGGGTTTGATGTGTTGGAGAGATATTCTCATGTGTGCCTTCTGAGAAAGACACTTTATGGTCTGAAGAAAGCTCCAAGATCTTGGTATTCATGGATAGATGCTTATTTTCTTCAGACGGGGTTTGAGAAGAGCGAGGCAGATCCTAACCTCTACTATATTATTTAAGGAGATGATATGCTCATTCTCATACTGTATGTGGATCATGTATTCATCACAGGAGTGAAGAATCTCATAGCTAAGTGCAAGTTGAGTCTTGCATCAGAGTTTGATATGATGGACATCGGGTTGATGCACTATTTCTTGGGCATGGAGGTTTGGTAGGAGGAGGGTCATATCTTTCTGGGGAAGGGGAAGTGTAACACCCCGGGTTTTGATCCCCCATATTAAATAATGTATTGTTACATTATTGAGAGGCCAGAGTGCCCAAACAATTATAAAAAGGACATTGTGCCTAAGAAATGTAATTTTTTGATCATTATTAATAATAAATACATCGTTGGTTGCTAGATGGATAAGGACTAGAGTTATAGAGGGCTATGATTCCACAAGAGAGGGGGATTGAGGGCCTAAGTGATAATTTATTTTATATTACCCATTTTTTGTAATGGGGGGGGGAATCAGTTACGTGAGATCTTGGGGGAAGGCCAAGAGGTTCTTGATCCCCATGAATTAAAAAAACTTGTCCCTGGTCTATGGAAGGGGTTCCCCCATTGAAAAATTCTCTCATTTGTTTTGGTCATTCCCTCACTCTCATTTCCGTCCTCATTCTGGTACTATTGTTGGTCGCCTCACGCGTTCATTCGCCCATTTTGTTCACCGTTCATCCTCCCTTGTGGATTTTTCACTCCATTGATTCCTTCACTCACTCATATTTCCTCATTTACGTGTCTTGGCTTGGGAAAGGAAGAAGAACTATTGAAGAATATTCATGGTTGTTGGATGTAGAGATTGTTGGTGTAATCCAACCATGATTTGAGGCCTACATGTCTGAGATGATTGGCATGTGTTCATCTTTGATCACAACTGTGAGTCCTGAGAGTCCCACCATGGATATTATGGACCAACTTCACTGGAGCCCTAGAAGGAGAAGGACTGCCCTAGGGACTGCGTGGAAGAGAAGGGTGGAGGTCCATTCTCTTGGGTGGTGCAGGCTGGGTAGAAGAGAGTTGGGTACTTGGATTCTTGTGAGTGCTGGAGAAGTCTGTGAGAGCTTGAGTGCAGAGTGGTTTGGGAAGACAAGTAATAGTTTGGAACTATCCTTGTGGATTCATAGCCCTAGCTCGGGGGTGACATTGTTGTTGAGACTTGGAACAATAGTGTCTACGGTTGGGTGGAACGTTCTTGGTCTGCAGCCAGTTGATGTCTTCTTTTATAAAAGATAACTTCTCTTTGTTATGGTTTCCTTTGCTTGTGTATTTATTGTTGTTGCGTATCAAATTATTATACCTGAGATTGGACCTATAATATGCATGCTTGCTAGTTAATGGTGTGCATGGTATATTGTTCATGTCCTTTATGTGATGGTATGAATCTTGTTCATTGCATGTATGTATTTCATGCTTCTTTATTAATTAATTGTTATCATAGTTTCCAAATCATCCAAGAGGTTCATTCTTGGTGTGGTATGCCTATCCCGTGGGAGGCTGCATATGTTACAATTGGTAACATAGAATAATTGTAGTGGTGTTTCCAGTCTTGGGTGGCTAGGGAAGTTACAAATTGGTATTAGAGCCAGGTTCAAACACCAGACTGTTATGGGCCAGAAGAAGTGTGAATCGGGAAGATTCATTTTCACATATTATATATGTGTGTGTGTGTGTGTGT
>CBVK0101479716.1:10140-20976 GCA_900067695.1 Picea abies | reverse complement strand
TGTGTGTGTGTGTGTGTGTGTGTGTGTGTGTGTGTGTGTGTGTGTGTTTGTTTGTGTGTGCGAATTTTAGGGAAAATGGTGGAAGTGTTTGAGTGCAATCCCCCAATTTTGTGAACGTATCTGAGTTTGAATGATTCCAGGATTGTCTAAGAAGTTAATGGTTTCGATATGCGGAGTTGCGGAGCCAAATTTGACTCAAAAGGTCAAAAAAATTAAGTTTTAATGGTCATTGTAATGCTATACAGAGTTTGGAGAATCGTTGGTTGAGATCGTGCTCCATCTTGGATCAACAATCCCAATTTGTCCTTGAAATTTTTTAAAATTCGAATGTTTACAAAGTTTGGCAAAATTACCAAATCGACGGCTGGGATTGATTTGACAATTCGAAAAATGAAGAACATCGACGGTTCATATTCATTTCAGTTGTTTGGGGGGTTGGAGAAAATCAACGGTCAAGATCATCTTGGCTGGGAGATCAACAACCCAGATTCACCCAAGGATTTTTCTGAAAAATTCTAAGTGTGGAAGTTCGCCAACAAAAATCGTCGACGACTGATGGTCTGGGATCGACGAGTTGGGAGAAGGGTTGAATATCACCCAAGGAAAATATTTGATCGTCGATGGATGATGGCCGGGGATCAAAATATTTTGGTGAAGTTTTTCTTTTCTAAACAAACAAAACCTCTGAAGTCCAAAACTCCAGAGTAAATCTGGACCCTTCATATTTGGGGACACATGTTTGAAGATTAGCAAGGGTTCGTAAGTTCAGTGTTTGACAGTCCATGGTGTGGCGGTGTTCAACAAGGAAAACCTATGAAGTCATGAACTCCATAGTAAAATCTGGAGCATTCGTGTTGAGGACACGTGTCCGCAGATCAGTCGATTCAGGAGTTCGACGTTCGGGGGATTTTTGGTGTAGCGGGGAGAAGTCTCCTAAAGTCCCGAAGTCATGAGGCACTAGGGTGACATGGACTACTGACATCACTTAGGGTGACATGGACACACTTGATGCTCACCACGTGTCACCGTGTTTCATGTTTTTCAAAGACCGCTCATTCCAATTATTATATGACATCTGTCACCCATCAGATAGGGCCACGTGTCCATGCCTTATTTTCTACCATGTGTCACCCCTTGGTGCTTAGTTACCGATGAATACTCTGGGATTTCACCAATCGACATTATGAAGGAATGAAGTGTGATTAAAGAGAAACCCCTGAAGCTACAAAGAGCGGAGTAAATCCTCACCGTTGATTGGGAGAGGACAAGTGGTAACATATCACGTAGTCCAAAGACTTGGCACTCTGGAGGATTCAAGGCATAAGAAGTTGGGGTAGAGGAATCCCGAAGGCCAGATTCCATCTAATCCATTGATTACAGTAGACATGTGGCGCAAGATCCCAAGGTCCGAAGACTTGGTACTCCAGAGAATTTGAGTGCAGGATGCTTGGGTCGAGAACTCCTGAAGGCCGAAGTTAATCTCCATCGTTGATCAAGAGGTGATACATGGAGGAAGGATAGGACCTTTGGTATTTCGACACTCTGAGAGATCTGTGGAGAGGTTCTTGGGAAAGTCCTGAAGCCCGGAGCCGTGAAGGAAATCCTAGCCATTGATCAGGACATGATACGTGGCAATAGATCCTATAGTTCAAAGACTTGGCACTTCGAAAGAGTTCATAGGGTGGACAATATGGATATTTTCAATCGATTCTAAACCACACGATCTCCAATATAGTTATTCTAACATAGAAAATCACCAGGAAGGATTTGTCCCATGGTTTCGAGCCGTGGTCACTTGGGAAAGTGGTTTGAAGGAAGTGCCTATGCAGAATTGATTTCTGTATCGACCCAGGGATAACATGGAAGTGTTATTTATATGTTCCAAAATAGTTTAAACACAAATAAACTGTAGGGATCATCTCAACCAACTCATAAGAATGTAAATCATAACTGTTGTTTTTTTTGTCATAGTCACACAAGTTTCACCAGGGGTCCCACCTATTAATATATTATTAGATATAGTTAAATAATAAGTCATAAGGCGTTTGCAACCATTTGCAAGAAGGTACCCTATCTTGCGCTTTTGAGCGTAAAAAAACTAGAGACTCCATAGAGAAATCTGTTTCCGACAGATTAAGAACTCAAAATATCCGGTTTCGCACACCAATGACCATAGATCAAAGAATTATTGACTAGAATTATTATGCAATAGGGGGGAAAAAGATGGCTTAAGGGAAAAGATGATCTGAGACTTTTGGAATAACTTATGAAAAGTGTTATGTATGAGGGGGTTTGGTCATGTATGCATAACATTCGATCAGTTGCAATAAAAGTGTTTCTTGTTTTAAGGAGAAATTTTCTGATATTCTCTTTTAAATCTCAGGATGGAGGGAAGAAAGGGATAGTAGAAAATATGAAAGAAAATCAAATAATCTTTCTAACAATAGTACTAGAGGAAAAAAACAATTTCAGTGATGTCTATAAGGAGGACATCGTGACAGTTGTGTAAACTTTATTGTTATTGATCAACAATACTTACAGAATGGCATTGTTGTGGAGACACTGATTTGAAACTTATTTCTGATAAACAAAAAGGAAACAACAGAAATTGAAACAACAATAAAACAAAGAAAAATAAAACAACAAAACCAAAAGTTATATACAACAGTGATTTCCACATGGCATTTATCAATCAAGTTGGTTCCACATAATGTTTCAGGTGGGAACCGTTGGTACTATAGGAAAACAATCGCTCTTCCAAGTATTTTAAAAGATAATAGTTTGCACCTAGGACAACTACGATTTTGAAAGGACCTAGCCATAGTTTCTGAAACTTCAATGCCTTCCTCTATCAGCATGGGCTGAGTCCCAAAGAAATACTTTCTCATTTACTTTAAATTTACAACTTTTGCTTGTTTGTTAGAATATTTCTTCATAGTTTGATGTATTCTCTTTATGTTTTCCAAGGAAATTTTTTTTTGTTCTTCTAAGGCTAATAGTGCATTTATCCTTTGAGGGATATTGAAAGAACTTAATTCTTCAATCTGTAGCATCAGCCATAGAGAAGAAATTTTTAGCTCAGTAGGCATAATGGATTCTTGACCATAAACAAGCTGGAAAGGGGTGCAACCTGTGCTCACCTTGGTGGCAGTGCGATCTACCCAAAGGGCGTAAGTGAGGAGAGTGTGCCATTGATGAGGGTTATCTTCAATGAGCCTCTTTATGATCCTAACAATATTTTTGTTAGTAGACTCAGCTTGCCCATTTCCTTGAGGGTGATAAGCTAATGAGGTGAAATGTTTGACCCCCAATTTAGCTAAAAATTGATTCAATTTAGAGGAAATGAAAGCAGGACCATTGTGTGTAATAATCTCTAAAGGAATTCCAAATCTAGAGAAGATATTAGTTTCCAAGAAAGAAATTACTTGTTCGTCCTGTGAGTGTCTAAGAGGGACAACTTCATTCCACTTAGTGAAATAATCAGTGGTTGTCAAAATAAAAATCTACCCTGCGGAAGAAAGAGGATTAATAGGACCAATAAAGTCTAGGCCCCATTTAGAAAACGAAAAATCCAGGAGAACATGCTGCAAGGGAATAGTAGAAAGATGCTCTATCACAACGAATGTTTTTCACTTGTCATAAGATATTGTGAACTTACAAGAATATTGAAAAATTGAAGACCGATAATAATCATTTCTGATGATTTTTAAAGTAGTAGCTTTAGCAGAAAAGTGGCCACCAACATGAATAAAAGAATCTGAAGATCCATGAATTTACTATAACAATTTTTGTGCTTCCTCATTATTCGCACATCGAAGTAATATACCATGAGTAGATCTCCTGAAAAAAAGGCTCCTAAAATAATATATCTGGAAGATTCAAGACTGAGCCTTCTCCTTTGATGAGTATCTGAGTCATCTGGGCATTTCTGATATTGCAAGTAATACACTAGATTTTTATACCATGGATGTTCAGCTATAGGAATGGTTTGACTCTCAATATAAAACAGTGTTGAAAGATCGTCAATTTCTTCACTTCCTTTAGCATGTTGAGCTAAGTAAAGGGGCTAAGTCTCGTCCCTTAATTGTTTTTGAAGTCATGATGGTTAAATCATGCTCCTAGATTTTGGCAAGCAATGTGCAAGCTTCCCTGAAAGATAAGTTTGTGAAAGAAAAAACTTGACAGCAGGAAAAAGGGACTTTACTTGCATCTGCTTGCCTAGGATAAAGTGGTGAAATTTCTCTACATCTTTAACAAGAGAAAGGGCATGTTTCTCAATATAAGAGTATTTGAACTCATCATCCGATAAACTTTGGCTCATGTAAGCTACAAGTTTTTCATTAGTCTAGTCATCACATTGTAAGATAATAACAGAAACTGCTTCCTCAGTGGCATTAGTGTATATGATAAAATATTTCTCAAAGTCCAGTTTCGCCAGAAATGGTGCGGAACTGATTGCCTTTTTAATCCTTATGAAATCATTTTTGATATCATATGTCCAAGAAAAATAATGATCTTTCTTTAGAAGATTATGAATTGGTTTAACCATTAATGCAAAATCAGGAATAAACCTACGAATGAAGTTGATAATGCCCATAAAGGCTTGAACCTCCTTTTTGGAAGTGGGGGCAGGAAGGTTCAGAATAGCAACAATCCTTTCAGGATCTATGCTTATTCCTGAATCAGAAACGATATGTCCAAGGAGCTTGCCCTTGGTGATGCCAAAAATAGATTTAAAGGATTTAAAGAAATGTTGAACTTTCAACATCACATGAGAAATTTTTTGAGATGACCAAAGTGATCCGATCTATTCTTTGAATAGACGGTCAAATCATCAATATAAAATTGGATAATATTACCGATCAGATCATCAAAATCTATTTGCATAGCTCTCTAGAAAGTGGCACCTGCATTAGACAAGCCAAAAGGCATGCGTTCATAAGAAAATGTGCCCCATCATGTAGTAAAGGTGGTTTTGTATATATCAGTCCTTTTTACCTTGATTTGATTATATCCGAAAAAACCATCAAGTAAGGACATCATTTGTGACCCTGCAACCTATTGCAAAATTATTTCCATATTAGAGAGAGGAAAATAATCTTTAACACTTGCTCTATTCAATGCACGAAAATCTATGCATAATCAAATCTGACCATTTGTTTTCCTAACAGGAACCAAGTTTGAAACCCACTTAGAATATTTAACTCGAAATATTATACCAGATTTCAAGAGTTTTTCCAACTCTTGTATAATAGTATCTTCAGGTGCGGGGTTAATGGGTCTTTGTTTTCTCCTAATAGGTTTTATCCCTTCCTTGATAGGAATGGAATGTTGTATGAGAGAATGATCAAAACCACGAAGATCCTCATATGACCATGCAAAAACATCTTGAAATTCACGTACTAGTTCTATAAATTTTGCCTTTTCTTCATCGGAACATTGGGCACCTAGTTTAACCATCTTTGGAGATTCAGAGGTCCCAAGGTTCAAGGAAATGGTATCATCCACTTTCCATTTTTACTCCCTTTCCTTACATGTTTCTTTGTTGCTCACATCACTCGACAAAAATGAACTCTCAAGAGGAGTCAATCCTTTTGGAATTTTGTCATTTTCCATAGATATGATTTCATTAGCCTTAAACGGTTCATTTTGTATGAAAGAACATGTTCCTTCATCATTAGGGAAAACCTACCATGACTCTACATTATCTGGAATGTGTGGAATATATAAATATTGAAAAGTATAATCAGGCCTTTGAGGTAGAAGATTCTGAGTAGGGGATGCCGCAAATATAGCTAACCTATCAGCCATTGAATTCAATTCCCTCTTAACATGAGTGATGTTAAAATATAATAGGTTTGATATAAGCACCCAAATAGTTTGGGTATAGAGTTTCATCAACTTATTTCTAGGAGAATAGATTTTACGCACAAGGTTCACAACAAGTTCAGAGTCACCAAAAAAGATAACGTGACCTCAACCAAAGTTATAGGCATTTTCGATGCCTAACAATAAGTCTTCGAAATCAGTGACATTGTTCGTGCAGGAAGACTCTAACCTATAAGAAAAGTTATGGATTTTACCTATAGGTGAGTACAAGATAATGCCATCTCCATTACCTTCATTTGAGCATGAGCCATCAAAATTAATGTGCCACATACCGTCTTCTAAATCAATTTGTTCTAAATTTGTGTCACCCTCATCAACAAAGATAGAGTACACCCCTAAGTATTCCTCAAGATAATTTACATTAGGTTGAGGAATACTCTCTATGTATGGAGAAATGATTCCTTCTCTTAGGACTATAATATTCTTTCCATTCTGGGGAACAGACAAGTGTGTCCCATCAATTGAAAGATATCCACCTATTAGGTCTTGCCAGTCTCTTCCTAGGATAATAGAATAGTTGCTTACTGGCATGTCAATTACTTGGATGTTAAAGGTTGTCCTTGTTTTGGGATGTGCACATAGAACTAAAGTTACGTCTTTGATTTCACCTATTGTTGATTGTTGTAGACTATTATAGGAGAGCATGCTTCTAGAATTTTCATTAGTACATGATAATCCTAGCTCTTCCATAATGATTTTTGACATTACGCTTGGGCCTAAACCGCCATGAATTAGGCAACAATGGGCTATCTTATCCATAATTTTTACAAAAATGAAAAATGGAGAGTTTTTTACAATGTGTCTAAAATTATTTACACCTATCTTATTTACAATGGAATCCTCTTATTTTGCCTCTAGAAATATTGGCTATGGTGGAAGCTTTTCCTTCCATAAAATTATTGATATGATTTTGTTGTTCAGAGACGACAACCATGTCCAAAAGGGTAGCATCGGCCCTGATATTAACCAATTGGTTAAGAATGTTATACTTGGAAGAGGGAAGAAGGGAAGGAAGTCCTTGGCTCTCAGGAATCTTGACAGTTTGTGCATTAGTACTTTGTGAATATGAGGCTGGAGTGGAAGAAGCACGAGGAGGGTCGTATTTCCTTTTAGAAGCATAAGATTTGTTCTTAGTATTTATGATCATAACATCTTCCGGTTATTCCCAATATAGAACAACGCTAGTGGTTTCAGGCTTCTTTCCAAAGATTTTATCTCTAGCACTCTTCTTAACTTCACAAATACTTTCTTCATGATTTTCTTCGCAGAAGTTACACCAACTGCGAGACATGATGGAATTGGGTTGAAAGTTGTTCTCATTTGTATTCCTAAAAGGTGTTGAGGAAGAAGATGAAGCCCCATGAGTAAGTGAAGGAACATTCCCCTTTCGTTCATAGGATATCATTTGATTGTTCATATCTTGCACAAGTTGTAGGAGGGCAGACATATCTATTTGTTTGACTGAATCTCCTTTAGGGAGAGATGTTCTTTCAAGTTGTTCTTCTTACTCTAGGAAAGTGTGGAGAGCAGAGCCAAGATTGTCAACAACTTTTTCTTCGAGCCTATGACAATAAGGAGAAGGAAGTGCATTAAGGAAGATTGTTTTTGGGGGCAGATTAGTTCAAGGATTTGATTGTACAACTTGGTGAAATGAAGGTTAAAGGACTTAATAGTTTCACCATATCTGTAAGAAATATTGCTATATTCCCTTAACTATTCGGTCGGGCTCTTGGATTGTTCGTAAGTGGACTTGAACCAATAAGCCAACTCTTCCTAAGTGGATAGGATATTTGGATGGAGATTGAAGAAATTAGCTGATGCTTTCCATTCAAGGGAATTAACAAATAACTGCATGCATGTATCATTATCGTTAGCCCCGATATTATGACAAGCATTAGAAAATTCCACTAGGTGTTCATTTGTAGAAACAATGGTATTCCCCGAGAACCTAGGAAGATGTTCTTTAAACTTGTGTAACAGACAAGTAGCAAGTGCTATATTCAAGGGAGAAGATACTTTCCATGGGGTGGTAGTAGCATCTTCCTCAAATTGGAAAAGCCCATACTTCTTTATAACTTTAGTAGGGTTGGTAGTTGATTGTACATGAACTTCATGATTATATAGACTACCAATTACCGATGAGGTCAAAGTATGGGATGATGAGGCACCTCCAACACCACTAGCAGCACCCAATGATGCCATTTTGGGAGTGATGGGTAAGGGAGAAAAGGGCGAGCTGGTAGAGTCAGACAAAGTCCTCCTTAGAGTGTTTTCTTGGGTCAACAAAATGGATTTCCTCCTTCCTATTTCATTGATAGGGGTAGCTTCAGGGGACAATCCTCTTCTTCTCCTAGAAATACGAGAATTTGAGGACATGAAAATGAAGACCATAGCCTTAAAAAAGGGAGTTTACTGATGATTTTTAGGTTTCCTTTGCCAAGCTTCCCAACATTCACGGATACTTATATCTTGTTCAAATACTTCCCAAGAGCGTTCAATCTCGGCCCAGGTGCTAGACGTTTCTAGAATAGTATTGAAAAAATCTAAGGAAATTCTAGTTTGGCCTTTAAGACTGGGTTCAATATTAGGTTGCCTTGTAGAAGGTACTATCATGAGAAAATCAATCAAAGAGTATCAAAAGAAAGCAAAAAGATTCAAAGATAATCGTGAATACAATCAACCAGAGAGATATGGAAGATATCCCCAGTATGGTCGCCAAATAAATGTTGAGGAAAAGGTATGGGACACATTACTCAATGATTTTCAGATCTTTCTTGGCTAGGACAAGATAGTTTGGAATGTCACCCGAGATTTATAGCCTCAAAAACATTAACTCAATCCGCAAGTATTAATTACAAGGGTTAAGGCTGGTTTTATAATTTGTATATGTTGCAATGTAAAATAAAATTTATACAAAGCTACTGGATTGTATACAGATTCTACAATAAAGTAAACATGGAGACCAAAAGCGAAAAGAGGAACCAAGTCATGAAAACACATGTATGAGGCAGAACAACAATATGATTTTATTTCATTTTGAGATACCAAAAGTGTATTTCTCTTTACAAACCCCTGTGAGGGTATGGACCAAAGTCAAATTTAGAGATCTCCGATGGGCACCATACAAAAATACTCCGACAGTAAAATAAAACTGAAATCAATGATCTAGATCAACTTGCCACAAACTGCTATCATTTTGACTCTGCAAGATATTCTTTATCAACCATGAAAATTAATTCACAAACATACAAGAATACACAGACTATCAAGGATGAATAAACACCTCTAAAACAAGCGGTTGAAAAGTAAGATTCAATCTTGAATCTTGTTGCCTACAATAAGACCCTGTTTTCAACAAGAGGACTAGGATTTCAAGTAAAATCGGAAATGAATGAAAATTGAATTTATCTCATTAAACTAGAGAGAAAATCTTAGTATTGTCTTTCTCCTTCTATTCTTTGCTTGTTGCTTCATCCAATTGAGTTTTTATTATTTCCCAATCAATTGAACTAGTTGAACTACTTTCTTTAGTTAAGTTAAATTAACTTAACAAATTAGTTTAGGAGAAATAAATAATAATAATATATAATTAAGGGTCTTAATTAATAATAACTAAATAAGTGGGACCCCTTGTGACTCTCATCAATTCTTCTTGTCAATCATCAAATACAAAGTACCAAAAATAACCATTTAGACCATATAACACCCTTGTAACTCTTGTGGATATCATTTAAACTGAATATTAAATATCAAAAATAATTTATAGCATATCCCCAAAAAGAATATATCCACATTATCCACAAAATATCCAAAAATAAGGCTTGATGTCCAAAATATGTTGAAAACTATTAACACTATCCTCATCACTGAAAATCATAAAAATAAGCATTTAAAAACCATATTTTCTATTTTGCGATGCATATTTCCATTTTTCGTTGTTGTCTCCCTTGGACTTTTCTAAAGTTTCATGTGGTTGATTAGACCCATGGGATTGTATCTCGTTGATCACATGAGAGAAGTCGTCTTTTAATTGGATGTGTGAAGACACAAATTTAGAGGAATCAATGGATGGACTAGAGGGGGAGGTCGTTGCTTTTCCTTTATCTAGTACAGGTTGCAGAATGCCAGTTTTTAATCTCTTGTTAGCGTGCAAGGATTGTACTGGCGAAAAAATAGGAGAAATTTGAACATTGGGGTTAATTGGTGGTGGTAAAGGCAATGACACAATGGGCCAACCACGGTGGTGAGAGACATGTTGGTGGACAATTTCTTTCCAACCTTAATTAGCGAGGACTTTGGGCGACAATGACACATGTGGAGGAATGAGAATTCCAGGAAAATTATGAGGCTGAAATGTGGGTATGTCAGGTCGGGGGTGCAAGATACCATGGCCAACCAAATTAAAAAAAACCGGCCTGAAACAACTGGTTCAACTCTTATGGATCGACATTGAAATGAATAGAAAACTGAGGCCTTCTATGGCCTCGCTGCCAATTACCCCTGCCTATGTTATTTTGGCCATTGTTGCCTCTACTGAAAAAACTCATCCTGTAGCAACAATTTGATAGTCATGAAGTTCTTAATAAACCACACATGAAATTCTACTTACATAAATCAATAGTTGGCTTTAGAATTTACTACGAGACACATGCAATCCATCCACAACATGTCATTTATTAATTTCCACATGAACAGGGAATTGATAAGGTTCATGGGAAATATGAAGGGCTTCTATTTAGCGAAAAATGATATCATGGAGGGAAATTAATATATGAATATTGTTCAAAACAATCAATAAAAAAATTAATTGTGTATCTAAACAAATCCAGAACATTAGTCCTCAACCTTTCCCATATCCACTTCCTTTCATTTCCACACGGACTCCTTTTCAAAATAAATATCACAGAACAAGGAATGAATAAGTGAAATTGGGATCGTGCAGGGGGT
>CBVK0101479716.1:0-10134 GCA_900067695.1 Picea abies | reverse complement strand
GGGGGGGGGGGGGGGTATCTCATGGATATTGTTCAAATGATACATCAACCATGCCATCTATGATATCAATTCACAATCAAACTTTCTTACTGTTCAAAATTTTAAAATTCAAACAAAATTTTGTTTCCAAAAAACAACCCAAAACTGATGCTTGCTTCACAAAAATGTTCACTTGCCTTAGAACTGTATTACACAGTAACCAATTTCCCAGAAATAAAATAACCATAATAACAATACTGCCTGTACATAACGGAATTGAAAAATGAACAACATCTTAATCACCACAGGAAATACAACAACAGTCTTGAAGTGGATATGATACAACCATAATATCAAAATCAACAAAGTCCTTAAAACCCGCAGGGTCCCGTGAAGTGCTCGAAAACAATCCTTGTATATAACCATAAGTTTAATCGAACCACAATTCATCAAGCTTCCTCATCCTATTACATTTTGGTTCGTAAACTTCATTTGAGTATCATATAACTTATACATAGGTACCTTTTGTAATTACAATAAAACATGGCAAGTTTATATTATAAGAATAATTCGCACAGTGCTATCGACCTCATAAAATTCATATGCATAGACTATGAATTCAAACGAATAAGTGAGTACAACACTTCCTCCATTCTTTCATAGAAAGTGATCAATCAAAACCTGCACCCACATAAAAGAACACGAACAATGATTTCATCAAATTCTGAGTAAGCAATTCCTTCACAATAGTGCATAAGGTTCAACGCAATGGTGGACAGTATGTGGCAGAAGGAGGCAGGCTGAAAACCTAAGGGTTTGGCTAGAGAATATCATGAACATATTATTCCCATCAAAATATCTCACATTAATTCTCACAGAGTAGAGAACTAACAACCAACAGAGAAAAATGCAAGAATGACTAGGGTGGCAGGCTCGAGGTGAGTTTGAGTGAAGTGCATTTACTGCACATCGCTTCTTCCTTCACACTTTCATTCATGGCTAGTACAAGCCAAGCCCACTATAGATTTCATCACCCTTTAGCATTCAATTCGATTAATGCATCCAACTATACCAAAGTCTCCATATGTTGAAATTTAACAATGCACCAACCTTTGTCACTATCCCCATTTCACATATAACAATTTGCTAGGGATACAACCAATCTTGCAATTAAACCAATGCGCATAATAATTGTTTAAAATCTTCAAGGTGACATAACTCAAATATTTTGTTGGGGATAACATATTCCAACATGACTTTCAATTCAAACAATGCACATACCCTTGTGGTATGAAGTCACAACATCACACATATAACTTAAGCATGGAGTTTAGGTCCTATCTCAAAGTAAATGTAACATAATAATACTTGTGAGTGTTATATAAAAACAACACCATTCCCTTTTAAATTATATCGCCCTTATCATCATATTTGATTAATCATTCCAAAATATTTTAAACGCAAATAAATTGTAGGGCTCATCTCAGCCAACTCATAAGCATGTAAAGAATAACTGTTGTTTTTTTCGTCATAGTCACACAAGTTTCACCAGGGGTCCAACCTATTAGTATATTATTAGATATAGTTAAATAATAAGTCATAAGGTGTTTGCAACCATTTGCAAGAAGGTACCCTATGTTGTGATTTTGAGCATCAACAATAGGTTGTACTAAATAGTAATTTTGTTTCAAAACCAACAAACAAAGATTTCCAGAAGTTTGAAATTAATTTTGTATCTTTGTTGGATATAATTTCCTTAGGCATGCCATGTAGTCTAAATATTTATTTCATGAAAATACTGGAAATATCTATTGCCTTGCAAGTTGACTTGATGGGTATGAAGTGAGCAACCTTGCTTAGTTTTTCCACAACTATCATAATGGTGTCATTATGTTTAGTTGATCTTGGTAATTCTGTGATGAAATCCATGGAGATGGTTTCCCACTTCCATTCGGGAATTGGTAGGGGATACAATAGTCATGTTGGGTGTCAGTTCCTTGCCTTGACTTGCTGGCATTCTAGGCACTTATCTAAGTAATCAACTATGTCCTTTTTCAGTCCGGGCCAATAAAATAGTTTCCTAGTGGTCGTGATCATTTTCTAATAACCAGGATGACCATTATATGGTCTTTTGTGTAGGTCATCCATTATGAACCTCTTCAATTCGTCACGATTCAGAATATACAATTTACCCTTGTAAGTTAGCAGGCCATCATTAAACATCTGATAGCCTTCGTATTTCAACCCTGTGGGATCTTGCTTTAGGTATGATGTCACATTCTTGAAAAATGCATATGTTTCTTGTGCACTTTTGACTCTCTCTTTGATGTATGATTCACTGGCGCTTACAACTTCCAAGTGAACCAATTTCATACTTATACTAAGGGCATCATCCACCCTATTCTCCTTTCCTTTGATATGTTTGATTTCAAAATCAAACTCACTAAGGAGAGCCATCCACCTAGCTTGTATTGCATTGAGTTATGGTCGGTCAAATAAATATCTCAACCCACTATGGTCTGTCCTAAGAAAAAATCTTCTACCTAAGAGGTAATGCCTCCACATTTTTAAAGCGTGTACTATGGAAGCCAATTCCATATCGTGGGTCGCATAGTTGACTTCATGCTCATTCAATTTTATGGATTCGTAGAAAATCACATGTCCTTCTTACATAACGACTCCTCTGAGCCCTTCCTTGCAAGAATATGTACACACAAGGAAGTCCTTGTTCGGGTATGCAATCTTCAGCACAGGCGCATTGGTTGGAGGTATTTCATCTCTTGAAATGTTTCTTCACATTTTGATGTCCAATTGAATTTAAGTCGCTTTTTCTAAAGGGAAGTGATTGGGCAACCAATCCTGGAAACTCCTTTTATGAAGCTCCTATAGTACCCTGCTAGGCCCATAAAGAATCTAATATCATACACATAATTTGGTAGGCCAATCCATAATAGCTTTGATCTTGTCAGGATCAACTGCCACCCCTTCTTCAATAATAACATGGCCTAAGTAATGGACTTGTTTCTGGAAAAAGTTACACTTACTAAACTTATCATATAGTTGATGTTCTCTTAGTACATGGAGCACTAATTTGATATGTTTGTCATGCTCATCCTTAATCTTAGAATATATTAGGATATCATCAATGAAAACCAATACAAATTTGTCTAAGAATTTACTGAGTACATTATTCATTAAGCACATAAAAGTGGATAGCGCATTGGTTAGCCCGAATGGCACCACCACAAATTCATAGTGACTATACCTTGTTCTAAAGGTTGTTTTTTGGATGTCTTCATCCTTAATTCGGACCTGGTGGTATCCAGATCTCAATTCAATCTCAGAGAAGATTGTAGCACCCCTTAACTGGTAGAACAAGTCATCGAGCCTTGGTAAGGGATACTTATTTTTTATGGTCACCTTATTGAGTTGTCTATAATCTATGCACAATCTGAGTGTGCCATCCTTCTTTTTCACAAAAAAGGCTGGTGCCACCCATGGAAGCACACTAGGTCGAATGTAGCCTTTGTCCCACATATATTTTAGTTGTAGTTTGAGTTCGGCTATCTCTAGTGTACTCATTCTATAGGGTGCTCTAGACATTGGCACTGCTCCTGGTACAAGCTCTATTGAAAAGTCAATGTCCCTTCTTGGAGGTAGACTTGGCACCTCTTCTAGGAATACATCTTTCATCCTCTAGGATGGGTTTTTTTATTCTCAACAGAGTTCAGTACTTGTATTGCATACAAGGAACATCCCTTTCTGCAATACTTCTTCACTTGGAGGGATGATATTTGTCTCACTGAGACAAATTTTCGAATCCCTTGTAGAGTTATCCTTCTCCCTTCTACATCTTCAAACTCCAAAGTTTTATTGTAACAATCCAACTTGGTTTTATGGGCATCCAACCAGTCCATGCCAATCAACAAGTCATAATATCCTAAAGGGAGCATGTTTAGGGTTGCTTGGGTGGGTAATCCATTCATAATTAATTGGCATGCTAGTATGACCTATGTTACCTTTCTTTTGGTTCCAGTGGCTAGTTGTACCAACCATGATTTAAAATGTTTAACTTGTTGCAATTCACATTTCTCAACAGTTTGAGGGGAAACATAACTCAAATGGAAATAGGATGGTTGGCAATCATACCTTCCATATCCACTACTGAATCTTGGTGGTAAGCTTGTCTATTATCCAAGGCTGCATAAATTTGTGGCATGATCCTAGCCACATCATTGACTGTGGTAGCCTATTGGACGTTGTATACCCTCCTATTGTTCTATTGCCTATGTGGACAGTCCCTCAACAAATGTTCTTCTCCACAACCCCAATATTTCAAGGGTTCTCTCTTTGTGATATCAATCTTACTTGGGACTGCTCTGAATGGTTTATTTCCACTATGGGGTGGACATTTTTGTTGGTACACACTTCTAGTAAGAAGGCTCATCCTATATATTTTCCCATGGTTCTTAAATCTTGAGGATTTAAACCCCTTATTCTTGAATTACACATATTTTCCAATGATGGAGCCATCACAGTTCCAAACACATCATCGTGCATTAGTTGTAAAATTACTTTTTTCGTCGTTGCACCAGAGGGGAATCTTACCCAATTCTGCTTCCCATATACACAATGTTCACATAAATCAAAATATAGAGAGTAGTTAGACATACCTTCAACCATACCTTTACCATGTAGTAGTTGAAGACCCTTCTCTCTGATATGCCCTAATATTTGATGCCACAACGTAACATTTTCTCCAGAGACTGTAGGAGTTTTTTCTTCATTTGCTCCAATATTAGGAACAATGGAACTATTACACCCATCACTAATAGTGATTCCTTGCATCTTATACATATTTCCAATCTGAAATCCCTTAAGAAAAACCATTTCTCCTCAAACCATCCTACAAGTTTCCTTTTCAAATACCATTTTTACTCCCGCATCGTCCATTTTTCTTACAAAAATCAAATTTCTGGCCAATCTTGGGATGTGCAGAACACCATAAAATGTTCTAATCCTTCCATATATGAGCCTCAACTTGACGTTTCCTTGTCCTTTGATTATGGTTGTTGATTCATCACCTAGGAAAACATTACCTCCACCATACCTTTCATATTCACAGAACCACTCCATGTGGGGAGTCATATATGAGCCTCATGATCTTCTTGTGTGCTTGAAGAAGCCAATTACGCATCCCCTCCTTCTTCCTTGAAATTATTTTCTTCTGTAGAGGGAGCACCTTCATATCCCTTCACTTTCTCAATGCTTTTGTATCTACATTGCTTCTTGAAGTGCCCTTCTTTTCCACATCTCTAGCATACCTTTACAAACTTTCTGGGAGATTTAGATCTACCCTTAGACTTAGATATCCCACATGAAGACTTAGATATATTTCTATCCTTAGAGCGTCCTCTTGAAAATAATGCATCTTTGCTCTTTCCTTCCATGTTCTTCTGTCTCATCTCCTCCGACAGCATGGATGAGACCACATCATCAAAACTCAAGGTAGTTTTATTACTACCTATGGACACAAATACACTATCCCATGAGTCTAGTAAAGAGCACAGTAAAATGATACACTTATATTCATCGTTAATTTTGATATCAATAGATAATAACTAACTTAAGACAGTATTGAAAGAAGTCAGATGCTCTGTCATAGAGTCTCCATATCTCATCCTTAGTTTATACAACTTCTTCCACATGAATAGTTTATTTACCAGGGACTTAGATTGATACAAGTTCCTGAAATTATTCCATAACTCCTTGGTTGTATCTTCTCGTGGCACATTCAATAATACTGAATCTGAGAGACACAATCAGATTGTTCTCTTCACCTTTTGATCCAACTTTTTCCAATCATCTGTTGACGTTCCTGTAGGTGTAATAGTTGGATCCACCGCGATCCAATGATCTCTGTCTACCAATAGATCTTCCACCTTGAGCTTCCACAACTCAAAACTTTGCCCATTAAATTTATCGATCTCTATTTTTGAACTACTCACCATTTCTCTTCACCTGAAGAATCAATACCATAGATCTCCCACTATAACAAGGATTATTACAGTCTTGAGCCAAACCCCTGACCACAAAATCACCCCCTTCAAGAAATAATTGCTCTGATACCAAATGTAGATTTAAACCTTGTATAATTATTTACTGTAAACATATTTTCAATAAAAGAACAGAAAAGATACAATGGAAAATACACACATTAGAGAGACATTTTTCCCCTGGAATCCCAAACCAGGAAAACCAACATATTCTATATTCATTCATAACACACATTGCTTACAATACGATATACATATAGGATCCATCGACATCCAAAACCCTAATCCAATGACCTATATTAGTCAACAACCCTAATTCCTTAACCAGAAATAGAAAACCATCAGTGAAAAACCATGCATCGAAAAACCGATCATAAATGGACACAAAAATCGAGGACCACCCAAAATGAAAACGTAAATCGAGGAAAAAAAATTCGGGTAACTTCCCCCGAACCCCTACAACCCCCCCTGTTACCCCCCTACGTGCCCGACACAACGTAGACACTAATTCTTTCCATGTAAACAATATAACACAAACCCAACAATATCCACGACATCAACGTAGAGGTTGAGGAGATGAGATGGTAGGAGGGGACACAGAGAGAGTCCTCCAGAATGTGTAGGGAAACCTATCTCATTTGACGCATTGGGTTCCTATGGTCCAGGTGGAGGATATGATAGAGGCGATGTGGTGACAGGTGATTGGTGTACCCCATGCGTGGATGAGGCTCTTCAGGCATCTTGCAAGTGCCATAGTGTGTTATCATGACACGCACTGAGGACCTCAGGCATAGATTCTATGCTTATGTGTTTTATCGGATGTATATTTGTTAGATCCTTAGTTATGTGACAAATTCCAATCTAAAATGTAATTAGAATATGCATCGGATATGTGATTAAAACTTCTAGGTACATGATTGTAAGTTATAAAATCAAACTGTCATTCTAAAAGTCGTACCTAAAGGAAACATCAGAGTAGTGTAGGATCGTTGACCCAATAACTGTCATTCAATTTACATACAACTAAATTTGAATCTAGGAGAACTTATAAATATAAAAAACCATGTGAAATAGCATCGCGCAATAGCTCTATAATAGCGCTATACTTAGCCACATTGTTTGTTGATGTCCCTAGAAAAACGCCACCTGAAGACACCAGTGGTCCCTTGGGTGAATAGATAATCCAAGCGGTGGAAGCCATGTTTCGAGTATGATGACTGGCACCATCTATGAATCCTAAGAACACTGACGCTTCCATTGACATCTTCCAACCAAGGGAAAACTTAATAATCAAGTTGTTGACACAAAAGAATAAAAAGAGAAATATATATACAAACATACATTAGTATACAAAGACCATGCTTGAGAAAGAAGGCTCAAGCGTAATATCATTTAAGATATAGCCCATTTCTGGGCTCATCTAACGCATTCCCTTCATAATATTCTAACTTGTAGGCTCCTTTTTCAAGGATATGTCTCAATATGTAAGGATGGTGCCACATGGGATTAAACTTTCATGCCCCCAACAATTCTTTAGCTTGGTCATAGAGAAGGACCAGTTCACCCTCAAGGTACAGTCTAGGCATGGACAAACCTATCATACTGGACCTTAACACATCGCTCATTTTCTTCAATGGCCATAGTGGCATCTCGATGCTACTCATCAATTTTTTCTAAGTGTACAAGGTGTTCTTCGAGATCGGTCATGTTAGGTAGGAGCTCGACTTCCAACTTAATAGGAGGGATTTCACATTCAATAGGAAGGATCGACTGTATCCCATGAACTAAATTAATCGATGAGAAATTTGTGGAGGTATTTACCATGGTTCTGTATACCCATAGTGCAGGGTAAAGCATCACATGCTAGTTAGATTTACTATGTCTGACAGTCTTCTGCAAAATGGTCTTGAGAGATTTAGTCATGGCCTCTACTTGTCCATTTTCATGAGGATAGTAGGGTGACGAATGATCGTGTTTAAAACCCAGTCTAGATACCCATCCTATATAGGGAATTATGACATTAGTTCTGCGAGGAGAAGGGACTTCTTGGATTTCGTAGAGGAAAAATCACGATCAAATTCATGTAGAATCAAAATCCATTTATTATATTTTCCCCCTATGATACACCATGTAAGGACGTATTTAAATGGATTGATATATGCAATTGCTATAGTATTGCAGAGTAATATATAATGACGTAATTGTTGAACCACATGCACAACTGTTAAGGCTAGCTTTTCTATGTGAGAATGCTTAAGTTCAAGACCAATTGTATTTCGAATAAGGTAATAGATAACGTACTCATGGATCTCGTCATATTCATGAACTAGAACCATACCAATCATCCCTTCAGACGTGATAATATACAACAAGAAATATCTACTTTAGTCTAAGGGCTTTAGTAGAGGTGTCGATACCAAGGATTTCTTAATAGCATCAAAGGACTCTTGCGCTTGCTCATCCCATATCAAAAAAGTATCCTTCTTCAAAATATGCATGAAATCCTTAGTTATACTGGCATAGTTAGCTACGAAATGACGTAGGAAGTTATCCTTCCCCTGTAAACCTTGAAGTTGTCAAATATTACACGGGGGAGGAAATTGAAGTATTGCCTCAACCTTCAGAGGATATACCATGATCCCATGCTCATAAACTATGAAACCCAAATGGAGGCCAGACCTAATGCAAAATATGCATTTGTGAGGGTTCAACTAAATGTGATAACAGTGGAATATCTCAAATACTAGTTGAAGGTGAGTCAAATGATCAACTCTCTTGAGAGAGTGAGCAGTGATATCATCAATATAGGCTTCAATAATATGCTTAAGATCGTAAAACACAAAGGTCATGGAACATTGGAAGGTTGCTCTGATGTTTTTGAGACCGAAAGGAATTTTTTGGTATGCAAAATTACCCCAAGGAAAAATAAATGTTGTCTTGTGTCGATCCTCAAGTTTAATTTGAATTTGATTATAACATGAAAATTCATCCATAAAAGAAAAGATTTCGCTTCCTGCACACTCATCAATAATTTGATCAATAAAACCAGTGGGGAAGTTATCTTTAGGATAGGAATTGTTCAACTCCCTAAAATCCATACACACATGGATGGTTCCTTGCTTCTTATCAATGGGAATGGGGTTGGATACCCATTCGGTCAAAGAGAACTAGGTAGATGAAGTTGACATTGAGAAACTTCTCCACTTTTGCCTTAATAGTCGTTGCCTTCCTAGGATTTATAGATCTAAGTATTTGTTGAACATGTTTAGCATTGGGATAAGTTTTAATTTCATGTTCAAAAATGCCGGGATCGATCCCTCACATCTATTCATACAACCAAGAAAATACATCTTGGAATTATTTGAAGAGGTCGGTGTAGTTTTGAATTTCTTCAGGTGAACAATCGACACCAATATATAAATTTTCAATTTTACCAAGGCTTCAAGAGATGTCGATCATGACGATAGGAGAAATTTTCTACATGTTTCCTTCAACATATATACCATGCATATCTAATGGAACCATGGCGTGACCGACTATCTCACTCACAGTGGACCTACACTGATGTTGCTTAATCCATTCAAGCCCTGGGAGAAAATAAGATCTATGATGAAGGTCATCCCAAAGCCTATCCAGACTAGGCATGTCCTCTATGATGGATTCATCCGAAGGTAAAGAATCATCGAGGGAGTCATGCAAACAATATTATTGAACAAACCATATGGGCTCTAAGACGAGATCCACCTCGTTCATTCGTTCGTCTGTCCTTCTGACAGTCTTATGCAAAATGGTCTTGAGAGATTTAGTCACGGCCTCTACTTGTCCATTTTCATGAGGATAGTAGGGTGACAAATGATCATGTTTAAAACCTAGTCTAGATGATAAATATTTCATCATTTCATTCTGGAAGTGACTGCCATGGTCAGTGACAATCTTCTTCAGGATTCAAAACCGAGATATAATCTGATTGAATATGAAAAATGGTGTAATCTCACCATCAGATTTAATGGTAGGCATGGCCTCATCCCATTTAGTAAAATAATCCATGGCCACAATAATTTGATGATTCCCCCTAGGATAGGATGTGAGATCGGAAGAG
>CBVK0101479713.1:0-10826 GCA_900067695.1 Picea abies | reverse complement strand
TTGTTGAGTGTTGTAGAGTTTGTCTAGCCAAAGGTAGAAGTCAGAATACAAGACTTTACACTCCACTGTCGGTACTTGAAATACCGTGGGAAGATATAAGGATGGATTTTGTTTTGGAATTACCTATGACAAGGAGGAAGCATGATTATTTGATGGTGGTAGTAGATATATTTTCAAAAATGGCACATTTTATAGCATGTAAGAAGACAATTGACGCTAATGAAGTGGCTACCTTACTTTCTAGATAACTGGTAAGGCTACATGGTCTACCGAGGAGTATTAGTTTAGAAAGAGACACAAGATTTCTTGGACACTTTTGGAGAACACTTTGGAAAATGTTGGATCTAAGTTTCTATATAGTTTGTCTTGTCATCCCCAAATAGATGGGAAGACCGAGGTAGTAAACCAAATTTTAGGAAACTTATTGATAAGTTTGAGTGGTGAAAATCCTAGTTGGTGGGATTTAGTTTTGGAAAAAACTGAATTCACTTACAACAATTTAGTGAACAGATCTATCGGAAAGATCCCATTTCAAATTGTTTATGGAAGGTCACTTAAAGGGGTGGTATATTTGATTGATTTACTGGGTCTAGGAGATAAAAGGATTTTTGATGCAAGTGATTTTGTATACAGTACGCAAGATCTGCATGAGCAAGTGAAGTAGAAACTACAGACAAGCAATAGCCAATATAAACAGAGGACAGATCTGTGAAAAAGGAATAAAATATTTAAAGAAGGTGAGTTAGTCATGTCTCACTTGAGAAAGAAATAATTTTCCATAGGTACATATAACAAACTTAAGTATAATAAAATAGGACCCTGCAAAATCTTGAGAATAATTTCAAATAATTCTTATTAGTTGGAACTCCTGGACAAGTTCGATATATCTCCAACATTCAATGTCGTATATCTATATGAGTTTAATGAAGGAGAAAAAGGAGATAATGAAGGTACTCTGAATGGATGGGAACAATAGTTACCCGTCAAGAAATTTGAAGAAGTGGAAGAAATTTTGGCTACAAGGATCGGTAGAAAAACTCGTAACAAGGAGTATCTGGAATATTTGGTCAAGTGGAAAAACAAAGGGCCTGAGGATGCATTGTGGGTTTTCGAAGAAGAACTAATATTCCTATGAAACTTAGCTTCATCCTCTGTATAAACAACCAAATGAATTGGGAGCTTATGTTTTTTTCCTACCAACGGTGTCTAATGCAAGAGCATATTTGGTTATGGGAAATCTGCATCACACAAAAACATTTCAATTATGTACAAGTCGATTTAGGATGAATAAGGATGGTTGAAAATCTACTATGAAACTTATGTTGTGACTAATTAATACAAATGATAGTGATGCAACTCCATCCTATAGGATTCTATGTTGCAACTCCATGATACAGGAATATTTAATGCTGCAACTTCGCACTACAGGATGTATGTTGCAATTACATGCTATAGGATCCTATGTTGCAATTGCACACTTCAGTAATTATGATGGAATGTTTATGCTGCTACTCAACATTCTAATTCCAATTTCAGTCCACATGTCTCATGAGGATTGAACGCCAAATGCCATTCGCTAGTGAAATAAAAGGGAACAAATTTCAAATCGGAAAAATGGTTGGATAGTGAATTGTCATTACTATTCATATTCTCAATGGATAGAAACAAATCGACAAAGGAAGAATTAGGAATGCAAACGGGAAGAAAACATGAATTGAGGGGTTGATCATCTAGTGAAGGATTGAATTCATATTTACTGGAGGTCGATTGAAGTGGATCACATCACCACAGAGAATGAGATCAAGAAAAATACTATGTAATACACATAGGAACAACATAGTGAACCAATACTAGTCTAGCGATGAAGGATGTATTTATTGGTCACATTGTAATCATAGGAATTTATGCAATAAATGGTGAAGGAAAGAATTCATAACATGTTTGTGTTCTTAAGATCGTAATAAATTTCTTCTATTTCAGTCTTAACAAAAGCAATTGAAATTTCCAATGTCCAAACATGAGTTCCATTATGCATTCTTAAGGAAAAGCATAGTCATGTAGGTGTTACACATGTTGCATGGATATGCTACTTAGTTTCATTGTTATGCTACTTCGTCAATTCATGTCATCCAACACCGACGAGGGTGATCGATTTACCACGTAACATGTAGTGTACACTACCTCTACCCAGAATTCTTGTCCCAACCTAGCACTACTAAGGATGGTCCTTTCTCTTTCCATCAATATCGTATTCATCATTTTTTCAACTTCATTCCATTGAGGTGTGTATGGAGTAGTATTCTACGTTTGTATATCACATTTCTTACAGAATTCCTCAAACTCATTCTTGTACAATTCTCCACTACTATTCATCGTCAACACCTTAATTTTATTCTCTATTTGATTTTCCACGGGTCCAAACACGTCATTGTGCACCAACTTTAAAATCCCCCTACCTTTGTAGAACCAGAGGAGAATATTACCTGATTCTGCTTCCCATGCAAGAAATGTTCACAAAAATCAAGATCTAGAGATCAATTCGACATACCTCCAACCATACCTTTACCATGTTTTACTCAAAGACCCTTCTCTTTGATACGCCCTAGTATTTGATGCCACAACATAGTATTTTCTCCAGTGGATGAAATATTTTTTCCTTCTTCATCTCCTATCTTAGAACAATTGAACTATTGCACCCATCACTAACAGTTCTTCTCAGGAGATTATACAAAGTTCCAATTTGAACTCACCTCAGTAACACCTTTTCTCCTTGAACACATTCAATAATACTGAATCTAAGAGACACAACCAAATTGTTCTCTTTTCCTTTTGATCCAACTTTATCCATTTTTTTGTTGACATTCCCGTAGGTGAAGTGCCTGGATATACAACGACCCATGTATATTTGTGTACCAAAATATATTCCATATTGAGCTTCTACAACTAAAAAAAAATTCCATTAAATTTTTCGATCTCTATTTTTGAACTACTCTTCATTTCAATACACCACAAGAATTGATACGAAAAATCTCCCAGTGTAGAAAGGTTTATCAAAGACCCGATCCAAACCCTTAACCACAAAGGAATCCTCCTGAAGTCAATAAATGCTCTGATTCTAGATGTACGTTTTAAACCTTTTTCAATAATGCAATGCACACAGAGATTCTTAACACAAAATAAAACAATTGCAATTGCACATATTCATATAAATTTACCCTGGAATCCCATCCAGGAAAACCAACAACCTGTTTTAGAGTTTCACCTCTAATTCTATTCATCATCCAACTTCATTTTTTACAATACCATATATAGGATCCTGCAGCATCCAAAAAAACCTTAATTGATTGACCCGGATTTGATTACAACCTTAATTACTTAATGGGAATTAGAAATCCATGGGATGAAATAGCATGTGGCACTAAACCGCCAAAGGAAAAAAATTGTCCCCTCCATAATGCCAAATTGGATTCAAGAAACTAAGAAAAGGAATTTTATAACAGTCGAGATTCAACATTTGTTGAAATAATTTAAGCAAATTATAACATATGATTTACCAGCAGGGTTACACCCATTGACAAGTATATCACACTAGATTGACTTGATACCAAGATCATTTTTTCCAAATAAAGAACCTTATCAAATGACTCCAACATATAGTGAAGAGCTAAATATGAAAGTATAGGAGTTTCTTGACAAAGGATTAATTCGAGAAAGTTTTAGTCCTTGTGAAGTACCAACGGTTTTGACACCAAAAAATAATAGTGAGTGGTGGATGTGTACATATTCGTGGGATATTAATAATATTTCCATCAAGTACATGTTTCCTTTACCGAGAATGGATGATCTTATGGACTATTTGAGTGGAATTGAGTACTTCACAAAGATTGATTTGAAGAGTGGTTATCATCAAATTTGAATAAGGTAAGGTGATGAATGAAAGAAAACATTCAAGACAAAAGCTGGGTTGTTCAAGTTCTTAGTTATTCCATTTCGGTTAACTAATGCACCTAGTACATTCATGAGGCTGATGAATGAAGTTTTGAAGATGTTTTTGGGAAAATTTGTTGGCGTATACTTAGATGAAATTCTAATCTTCAGCGGGAGCAAAGAGGAACATTTGGAGCACATGAAGAAAGTGTTACAATGATTAAAAGAGGAGGCATTGTTGATAAATCTAAAGAAGTGTGTGTGTTTTCAAATGAGCTTGTATACTCAAGATTTGTGGTTTCCAAATAAGGTTTAAACATGGATTCTGAGAAGGTAAACGCTATTTTATATTGGTCGACACCTAAATTCACTTTTGATGTGAGGAGTTTCCATCGGTTGGCGAGTTTCTATAGGAAGTTCATTAGGAATTTCAATCATATTTGTGTGCCTCTTACTGAATGCATGAAGAAATGAACATTTCAATGGACAATAGAAACAAAGAAGTCATTTTAGGACTTTAAGAAAAAGGTAACAGAACAACCAATGTTGGCACTTCCATATTTCAATAAGGTATTTCATGTAGATTGTGATGCAAGTGGGATAATGATTGGAGCAGTTTTGATCCAAGAAGGTATATTGATAGAATTTTGAGAAGCTGAATGAAGAAAAGAAGAAAGACTATTTTTATGATCAAGAGTTTTATGCTATCATCCAAGCCTTGAAGAGGTGGCAACATTAATTTCTTCCAAAGGAGTTTGTTTTTTTATTGATCAAAAGGCATTGCAGTACTTTAAAAACCAAGGTAAATTGAATCAAAATCATTCTAAATGGGTAGAATTTTTACAAAGGTAAATGTTTGTTTTGAAACACAGATCATGGAAATAAAACAAGGTTGTTGATGCATTGAGTTGGAGGATAGTATTTCTAAACACCATGTTAGTTGCAGTGGTAAGTTTGGAATGTGTGAAAGGGTTGTATGAAGAGGATGCAGATTTTGTAGAGGCTTGGAAAGTGTTCAAAGAACCATGGAGTATGGACTGAACACCATTCTTGGATTACCATATCAAGAAGTATTCTTGTTTAAGAACCGACAATTGTGTATTCCACAGAGTTCATTAAGGTTGAATCTCATTAGAGAGTTACACAATGACGTTTTAGGAGGACATTGTGGTATGGAAAAGACCACAACATTGGTGAAAGAACAGTATTTTTGGCCCAACATCTACAAATACGTCATAAACTTTGTTGAGTGTTGTATATTTTGCCAACTAGCCAAAGATAGAAGTTAGAATACAAGACTTTACACTCCATTGTTAGTACCTAAAAGACCATGGGAGGATGTAAGGATGGATATTTTTAGGGGCTACGTATGACAAGGAGGAAGCATGATTATGTGATGGTATTAGTAGATAGGTTTTCAAAAATGGCACATTTCATAGCATGTAAGAAGACAAGTGATTCTAGTGAAGTGGATGCCTTAGTTTTTAGAGAACTTGTAAGGCTACATGGTCTACTGAGGAGTATTACTTCAAAAAGAGACACAATATTTCTTCGTCACTTTTGGAGAACACTTTGGAAAATGTTCGGTCTAATTTGTTATATAGTTTGGACTATCATCGCCAAACCGATGGGAATACCAAGATAGTAAACCAAAGTTTAGGAAACTTATTGAGAAGTTTGAGTGGTGAAAATCCTAGTCAGTGGAATTTAGTTTTTCCACAAATTGAATTAAGTTACAATGATTCAATGAACATATCTACCGGAAATATCCCATTTCAAATTGTTTATGGAAGGTCACCTAAATGGGTGGTAGATTTGGTTGATTTGTTGGATCTGGGAGATAAAAGGTGTGTTGATGCAAGTGATTTTGTAGACAGTATGCAGGATCTGCATGAGATGGTGAAGCAGAAACTATGGGAAAGAAATAGCTAATATACAAAGAGGATGGATCTACGTCGAAGGAAGAAAATATTTAAAGAAGGTGAGTTAGTCATGGCTCACTTGAGAAAGAAACAATTTCCCAGAGGTACATATAACAAACTTAAGTATAAGAAAATAGGGCAGTGCTTATCAGTTGGAATTCTCGGCCAAGTTCAATATATCTCCAACATTCATTGTTTTTTATCTATATGAGTTTCATGAAGGAGAAACAGGTGATGATGAAGGTACTCTGAATGGTTGCAAACAACAATTACCAGTCAATAAAGATGAAGAAGTGGAAGAAATTTTGGCCACGAGGAATGGTAGAAAAACTCGCAACAAGGAGTATTTGGAATATTTAGTCAAGTGGAAAAATAAAGGTTTTGAGGATGCATTGTGGGTTTCCAAGGAATAACTAATACGCTTATGAAACTCTTCATCCTATGGAGCAATAACCATATGAGCTGGGAGCTCATGTTTTTTTCTTACCAACGGTGTTTGATGAAGGAGCATCTTTGGTTCTAGGTAATCTGCATCAACCAAAAACATTTCAATTATGTACAAGTTGATTTAGGATGAATAAGGATGGTTGCAACTCTATCAATTATGTACAAGTTGATTTAGGATGAATAAGGATGGTTGCAACTCTAATCTGCAACTCATGTTGTGACTCCTTGTTACAAATGATAGTGTTGCAACTCCATGCTACAAGATTATATGTTGCAACTCTACGCTATAGGATTTATGTTGCGACGCAACGATACATGATTCTATGCAGCAACTCCATTCTACATAATTTATGTTGCACCTCCATGTTATAGGATCCTATGTTGCAACTCCACACTACAGGAATTATGTTGGAATTTGTATGCTACTACTCAACATTTAATTTCAATTTCAGTCTACATGTCTCATGAATATTGAACACCAAATGTCAATCATTGGTGAAAGAAGAGAGAATGAATTTCAAATTGGGAAAATGGTTGGACAGTGAATCACCATGATTGTTCATCTTCTCAATGGATAGAAATGAATTGACTAAGGAGGCATTAGGAATATAAAAAGGAGGGAAAAAGGCATTGAATGGTTGATCATCTAGTGAAGAATCAAATCGATATTCATTGGGGGCCAATTGAAGTGGTTTGGATCACCACAAAGAATGAGATCAAGAAAAAGACTATGTAATACATAGAGGAACAACGCAATGAACCAATACTAGTATGGCGGCGAAGGATGTATTTGTTGGTTACATTGTAATCAGAAGAATTGTTGAAAGAAATGATAAAGGAAAGGATTCATAGCATGTTTATGTTCTTATGATTATAATAAATTTCTTCTATTTCAGTCTTAAAAAAAGAAATTGAAATTTTTGTTAAATGTCAAAACATGATTTCCATTGTGCATTCTAAAGGTAGAGCGTAGTCTTGTAGGTGTTATACTTGTTGCAAGGCTATGATATTTCATCAAGTCATGCCATCCAACGTTGATGGGTGTGATTGGTTTACTAGGTAACATGTAGTGTACAGTGCCTCTGCCCAAAATGTTTGTCCCAACCTAGCACCACTAAGCATGCTCCTTTATCTTTCCATCAACATCGTATTCATCATTTTTTCAAATCCATTCCATTGAGGTGTGTATGGATTATTCTTATTCCTTGTTATACCACATTTCTTACAGAATTCCTTGAATTCATCATGTATATTTCTCCACCATTATTCATCATCAACACCTTAATTTTCTTCTCTATATGATTTTCCAGAAGAGCCTTAAACTCTTTAAGTTTTTCAAAACTCTAGATTTATTCCCGAGAAAATAAATATATGTATTCCTCGAGAATCGTATATAAATTATACATAGTACACATATTTCCTAGTGATGGAATAATCACAAGTCCAAACACATCATCGTGCACCAACTTTAAAATTCCCCCTACCTTTGTAGCACCAGAGGAGAATCTTACCCGATTTTGATTCACATACAAACAATGTTCACAAAAATCAAGATCTAGAGATAAATTTGGCATACCTTCAACCATACCTTTACCATGTATTACTCGAAGCCCCTTATCTTTGATATGCCCCAATATTTGATGCCACGACACAATCTTTTCTCCACTATATGCAAGAGTATTTCCTTCTTCGGCTCCAATATTAGAACAATGGAATTGTTGCACCCATCATTAATAGTTCTTCCTAGAATCTTATACAGAGTTCCAATCCAAACTCCCCTCAGTGATACCATTTCTCCTCAAGCATATTCAATAATATTGAATCTAAGAGACACAATCAAATTGTGCTCTTTGTCTTCAAATCCAACTTTAACCAGTTTTTTGTTGACATTCTCGTAGGTGCAGTACCTGGATCTACAACAACCCATTGATATTTGTGTACCAAAAGATATTCCATCTTGAGCTACAAATTTTAGCAATTAATTATGTATTTTTTTGTAAAGTAAATTGAACCACATCACTTTTATCATAAAAACACAATTATTACATTCTAACCATTATGTTAGTTGACAAAGACAATACCAATAATCCACAATCATGTCTTAAGATCAATTATAAAAAAAGACTTTAGATGATTGTAAGAATACTAATGTCAAAAGAAAAAAAAAACAAAACAATAAAAAAATGATTATTGAATTTATGAGTATTTGGGTTACTTCAAATATTGTTAGCATGCTCTCTACAAATTGTAACATGCTCTCTACATTAATTTACAAATTTTAGCATGCTATCTACATTAATTTAATAAAATTTTAAGATTAAATTATTTATAAATATTTCATTGTTAAAATTTTATTAAAAAAAAAAACAAAAACAATAAAAAAATGATTATTGAATTTATGACTATTTGGGTTACTTCAAATATTGTGAGCATGCTCTCTACAAATTGTAACATGCTCTCTACATTAATTTACAAATTTTAGCATGCTATTTACATTAATTTAATAAAATTTTAAGATTAAATTACTTATAAATATTTCATTGTTAAAATTTTATTACATAATATTTGTTACTCCACACTTCTAACATAATTATCCCTTAATACAATATTCTAATTTTACAAAAAATAATAACTCACATTAAAAAGATAAGAGGATGGACACAACATGTTCTTTAAGAGGATGGACACAACATGTTCTCAAGTATGTGTAGGATATGTTTTGGTTCTATTTTGATGAAGCATTATCATAATTTGATTTGTTAATTTTCTCTTAAATCTTATTCAAATAGATGAAAATGGCTACTAAAAAAATCCCAAAATAATAAAATATATAATATATAATCTTATTTTTAATTTGAAAATATCTTTAATTAAATCTCTTTAAAAATAGGACTGAATCTCACCTGTTAACTTTACAATTAATGTTACATTTATTAATATTATAAGTCATGACATACTTCTATGATTTTCAAAGAAATTTCATACAAAGAAGAAACAAAATAAAAAAAATTAGCAATCTCATCAGTAGCACAAACACATAATTCTGGCATCCATAACATCTTTAATTTACAAACCTTAATTCTAATTTTAAGATAATCAAAATCCTAGTATAAAATTTAACTTTAACATAATCCTAACCTTAACATAATTTTAGATGATTTTAATAACTTTGATTATACATTAATTATTTTCAAATGACTAATAATTAAATGCATTTGAAAATATGAAAATAATTAATATATGATTAAAATCATTAAAATTATTTAAAGTATGCTAAAATTAAGATTTATATTAGAATTAAAATTATCTTAAAATAAAATTAAGATTTGCAAATTAAAATAAAATTAGGATTTGCAAATTAAAATAAAATTAACTTGCAACCATTATTCCTACCAATCTCCATCACTTCTATGGAACAAATCTGCATCGTGTACTAAAGTGTACTAAAAGCTCACTAAATTTTGAGTTTCTAAGTTGATATATATATTTTTTAAATTCAGCAATTTAAAATTGAACCAAAATATCATTGTTATGGAAATATAAGCTTACCATTACCGCCAACGTGAAGCCATACATGGTTAACGTTAAGAAAATGCATAGAACTCCTATTATATTTATTACAATTTTGATCTACACCACAACAAAATGTAAAGAAAATTTAAATTGATAGAAATAAATTTTTTTATAGACTAGGAAATTATTAAATATTAACATAAATTTATGTGAACTTTGAATTTATTACGTGAGAAGAAATCAAGTGGATCTTCCCACTAGGATTAAAAAGCATCTAGTTTATTTTACCATAACAAAGATATATCTAATGGTTGTTTGATTTTTATCCAAAAAAAATAAATCAAAATAAACTAGTAAATAAAATGAATAGATGCAAGTTTTTTTTTTTTAAGTTAGCTAACCATCATATTATTAGTAATGTGGATCTTCCCACCAGCATTAGGGCATCTTGTTTCTTTTTGCATAACAAATAAATGTTTATTGGTTGTTCTTAGATCCACTGTGTAGCAGTAAAACTTGGATCTACAGTGAGCAAGGAAACTGTGCGTAGCGCAATGAGAAAATATTGCGCATCACAAGCTTCGTCACTGAACTCTCAAGACTTGTCGTATAGTTCACAGACTACACGAAATGTTGCGCACGGTGATATAAAATGCTTTCAAGAAAAATTATAAATGTGGAATAACAAAATGATATTCTTAGCACATAAACTCAGAAATACGAATTGCTTGATATTAATAAACTTCATCGCATTGCACGTGGTCACAGAATAACATAACTAAGATGAGCTTCGGCTCCAATGGCTTCTTCTACTGACTTTACAGACATGGTGTAATGTCCCCATTTTGGGACATTATAACATTACAACATTTCAGAGTGTCATGCCTACCCGAGTAGTTAGATAGGGGTGACAGAGAGTTTGGGAGATATTGAGGGGTTTATTTGGGTCTGACTTGCATCAATCATTATCAGGATCCATTCCGCACAGCTGGGCTTTGGTTTCGTTGCATTCCGACG
>CBVK0101479698.1:0-11845 GCA_900067695.1 Picea abies | reverse complement strand
TGTGTTCAAGAAGAAATTATCTAATTCATTTGCGATGAAGGATTTGGGTGTTGCAAAGAAAATCCTTGGTATGAGAATAACAAGAGACGGGAAAAAGTGCAAATTGACATTGTCTCAGGGTGAGTACATAGAGAAAGAGTTGGAGAGCTTTATAATACAGAATGAAAAACTAGTTAGTACACCTTTGGCCAACCATTTAAAATTAACAAAGGAAATGTGTCCCAAGACATAGGAGGAGACAAAATACATGTCTAGGGTGTCTTATTCATTAGCAGTTGGCAGTTTGATGTATGTGATGGTTTGCACAAGACTAGATATTGCACATGTAGTAGGAGTTGTGACCAGGTATATGAAAAATCCAGGTAAAAAACATTGGGAGGCAATAAAGTTGATTCTCAGTTATTTGAGAAGTATTGCTACTCATGCATTATGTTTTAGAGGTTTAAACATTGTTCTACAAGGATATGTTGATTCAAATATGGCAGGTGATAAAGATAGCACGAAGAGCACCACAAGGTATGTTTTTACTATAGGTGGAACAACAGTAAGTTGGATTTTGAAAGTGCAAAAGGTTGTTGCACTTTCAACAACAAAGGCATAGTATGTTGCTGCTACAGAGGATAGTAAAAAGATGATTTGGTTACAGAGGTTTATGGAGGAATTGGGAAAGAAGCAGGAGAATAACAGGTTGTAATGTGACAATGAGAGTGTCATTCATCTTGCAAAGAACTTAGCCTTCCATTCGAAGACTAATAATATACAAATCAAGTACCATTTCATACAATTCATCTTGGAAGATGGACATTTGAAGTTGGAAATGATACACACTAGCCAAAATCCCATAGACATGTTAACAAAGGGAGTAACAAGGGAGAAACTAAGCTCTTGCTCAGTTTCAGTTGGTATTCAAGCATCAAGGTGAAGATGAGAAATTTTCCAGGTCCAAGAAGGATCATAGTCTATCATATATAGTAGCGGTGGATTTGTTGAGATCAGTCTCCAAGTGGGAGATTGTTGGTTGTGGAGCCTCATTATCTTCCTGATTCAGAGGTGTTTGTTTTCAACCATGTTTATACCCCATGAAGACTTTACACCCTGGAAGAATGTACACTCCTCCACGTGGGGGAGTGTAGGGGGGGTTACCCCCCCTGCGGGGTCTGAGGGCAAGCGAGCCCCTGAAGGAAAAATTGCCTTGTAAATGTATATTGTAATTTCATAGTAAATATGGAACATTCATTATAAGGTCACAGCTCTGACAGTAGAAGTTATGTTAGGTTTTTTTTCCCTAGAAGGAAACCCTCTTTTATGAGGGAAATGTATTGCGGCTATGTATCATTGCGAATATATTTTTCTAAGTGAGGAGACTGTGAGAGAAAGAAGAGGAAGTTACAGCGGGTGTGTTGTAGGTTGTATCCCTCCATTTGATGGATAATAATAAAGGAAGGACCTAGGAATTTCTCTGGTGGATGTAGCCCACAATGGGTGAACCACGTATAATTGTGTCTCTATTGTATTATGTATATTATGTCTTTTATTTCGGCATTTGATTTATTTCATTGCTCTGTGATCCTATTTTTCTAAGAAAAAATCCTCAAGTTTTCTCATTGCACCACATTATCATGTACTATTTTTGTAATCTAAGGTATTAAATGAGATAGATTACCAGTAGTGTAGTTACACAACCATAATATACAACATGTAATATACAAGCATGCATATATAGAAGGAGGAAGAGGAGAAAAGTAGTAGTGGAACCAACAACAAGTAGTCTTTTATTATATTTAATCAATAACGACCTTTTACATCATGGATCCATGTCTATTTATACATCTATAATACTAGAAGGTAGTTGTAACTTCCATAGCTACCTTGGTTGATCAATTGACCCGACTATTTAGTCGATTGAGCTTCACATTCAACTAACTCATTACAATTTTTCAACTCATAGTCCTAGTCTACTAGTCGAATAAACTCTCCAATATCTCCCCTACCTTCAAATCCTTCTTCATCCCAAATAAGAGGGAGTTGGAGATCATGCAAAAATTCAAAATTTATAGCAATTAAATTATAATACTTCTCTATTTGAATTCCAATTGTTTACATTGACTCTTTTGATATTGTAGGTTAGTTGGTCAATGCACTGGGGTTGAAAAAATTAAACCTTGTCCTTGGAGGGGATGTTGGTGATGCACACTACAAGGAAGGCTCCTCGAAAACTTATATACACATGTTGTAATTTTCTTCCAAAGTATTTCCACTATTCCAATTCTCATTTTGTTGTGATGGTCTTGTCAAATCTCCCCAAAAGTGAATTCATATAAAATGGGTTTTTTCTCAAAACTGTAACAAGTTCACCCCTAGTAATGCTGGTAGTGGCCACATTAGATAGTAGAATTACATTACAAAACTGATATAGATTAATGTTATTCTAAATGTACTTGATAAATTGTACCCTATTACCACTCTTGTTTCTTGCACACAAGATCTTGAGTGGGCCAAGAATTATTATTTGTCCTATGACGTCTTTTGCACCACAATTCTTTGTATTGTCGATGTGTCACTTGCTATAAGAGTGAATCCATCCCCAGCTAGCTTAAATACACACTCCATGTCATAAAATTTTATATCCAATACAACATCTCATTCATATCAGAAATGGCCTCTCCCTTACTTGACAACCGTGTAATTCTATGAAATATACTATCCATAATGGCTATGGGTTGGTCGAGACAAATTTTCCCTTTATGATATTGGTTGATTATGAATTTGGCTGCATCTTCCTTCCATCCATTAAATAATGCCACCTAGGGTGCACTAAATTAGGATCCAATCCTTTCTCTTTCTAGTAGGATAGTTCCATCCCTCCATTTCCCACCAATAATGGCCCATTTCTTAAAGTTGAGCTAATGCTTCTCCTAATCAATCTCTTCCATTATTGCTTGTCATATATTGTTCATACAATCCTCCAAATCTAACGTTGGATATTTTTTCAACCTATTTTTGGTTCAAGGTTCAGCCTCTTTATACTTTGGTGCTTAAGATGGTGGGATTACCCCTCTCATCTTACATAGCATGGTTTATTCTAAGTTTGACAGTGTATTGGTGGTCTAACTAGTTTCTCAATCAATTGGTGTGTTAGGGATTTGTAACACTCAAATATGTTTTTTTTTTTTGGATTGGATGCTATGAGTGACTAACTTATATACAGTTCTCATTTCCCACACTAGTTGTATTTATAGGAAATTTGAGTGGGATCATGCATTGGTCAATCTTGTTGTTTTCCCTTTCATGACATACTTCATTAATTTCATGTATTAACTATTGTTTATGTGGTCAAATTTGATTTCCATGAAGTTGGTTCATGATCGAGTTAATGAAGTGCTCTTTTTCCCTACATAATATCAAGTTGCATACATTTTCACAAAGTATCTTACAGACGTGAATTTTTCCCAACTTCAATATATGTTAGGAGTTCAAGAAGTTGTCATTAAGGGAGGATAGGTTCTAATGCCTCCTTCATTCTCCTATTGTGTCTCCTTTGTAAATACTTCAATCCTATCCCAAGTTGTCTTAAGGGGGGATGTTAGTATATTTAGACACTTAGGAGTTAGTTAAGATAAAATTGGTCTAATGTGTTGTTAGGTAAAATTGTGTTTCTTTGGTATGCATTAGTATGCATTTGTAGTTAGGTAATCCAACAGTCACGATATTGTTCTAGCATAGAGTGATCTGACAGTTCATATTCTTCTCGATCTTAATGACTACGTTGATACATGGATTAACACCCAATTGGTCCATGATCTCTATTTAAATAGCATGGAGGTTCATTTGTCGATGATCGATTGTAAGAAACTATCTTGTAACTATCTTTGTAATATTTTTCTTTTGCATTAATAAATTACTCTAAGTGGCCACATTAGCTAGGGCCATGGATGTTTCCCTGTAGGGGTTTTACCACATTAAAACATTGGTGTGTGGATATTTGATATGGTTGTGTGAGTGGTTACTGAAGGTGTTATTCCCCAATTGGAATACATGTTTTGTAGAACATTCCTAGGAGATTCCTATTCATCTAAAGGGGTAGTCATATGCATATCTTTTTTCCAAGAGCTATGCAACATCTTTTCCTAGTCTCACCTAGAAATGCTTGGACTAAATACCACCATATTCGAGCATCATATTGGCACATGGTCCAATGTTCCCTATGTCCATCAAAAATAAATACCTCTCCACCTCTCAAAATATATGTCTGTCAAAGTAGATATTGATAAATTTTGTAAATCCATGTTCATTTACCCAATTGCATATAACTCATGGATATCCAACCCAATCCTTGTAAACCAAAAACATGGCATCATTCGCATGTGCACTAGTTTTCATGATTGGAAATAATCCTTATTCAAAGTAAACTTCCCTACCCCTTTCATCAACCAAGTCATTGACGCATGTGTAGGACATGAGGTCCTCTCCCTCCTGAATAAATTTTCTGGGTACAATCGAATCCAAATATGTCATGTTGATTAGTAAACAATTAAACTCACCACACTGTGGGGAACCTTCACCTACCATGTTATGCCCTGTAGTATCAAAAAATTTGGAGCCACATTCTAGCATGAAATATCCTATGTCCTTCATGATTCAACCTGTATTATCTTAGCTTACCTGACGATCTCACTGCTCGAGCAAAGAAATGATCACAACATCTAGAATAACTATGCATTGTTTTATTTAAATTTCGTAAGTAAAATATATATTTGAACCCCCTCATATGCATATTTTTCACTACTACCAATCACCTATTGGGATTGTCTCCCAACAAGGAATCACAATGGAACCATTAAAATTGCAATCCATCAGTGAACACCCCCTCCACAAGCATTGCACTAGTTACAAATCCTACAGGATAACACTAATTTTTTACATCACTTTGTTCCCAATTATGTGACTTGTTCCCATGGATTATTAATATTGTTGCACCAATACATCCATTTCCAATAGGATGACCAAGCATGCCAATATTTTGACACATTAAAACACATTATTTCAAATGCCCCATTAATCATCCATCATAATTTAATAAGGATTTTATCCTTTACTTATCCACCTCAGATGTCACGATTTCCAGATTTTTAGTCCAAAAAGGGGCATATGTCTACAAACATGTCATTTACTATGTGGGAAAAAAAATTCAAGGTCCCCAACTAGTTACAATCATGAGGAAATACTAGATTCAACTATCGTCCATTTTGTTCAAAAATTGTACCATTAATTTTTTCTCTAAACAGTAAAAGTCATAGAAAATTCTAACCCTATGTAGCATCTTCTAATACAATTACTTATAAATGGTAAGTTTTCTTTTTTGATCATTATCCTCCAGGAACATGATCTAGAATTTGTTACCCCAAAGAGAAAAAAAGTGCTAGTTTTTGTTGAACTCGTCATCGACCTCTCATCCATCACATTGGACCCACTATTGAATGATCATTTCTATGAAAAAATATTTTTACCATCTCATTAGATGATCCATTTTATGGCAACATATTGACCCATTTGCATACATAAAAATTCAGTTAGCATCCCTCATGAGACTATCATCAATGCATTCAGCACCAAGCCCCTCGGCACCTCCTCATTGGAGATTCACTTATCGATAAGGATTCAACACCATTTTACATCGATCCCTCACTCGTGAAGCTGAAAGGGTACTAAATTTTTGGCATAGCATCATGTGCAATGGTCATTTATCAGGAATGTCTACCATGTAGAAAATAATATATGTGGGCTATTTTTTTCCTACACTCTTCCATGATTCCATTCATGTGGTTAAATGGTGTGCCATCTTCTAGATATTCACATTCAAGTCTCAAGATCTACCAGATTAACTATAGCCAATCATAACCATCGACCCCTTCTACAAGTGGGGGATTTATTTCATGACATGCAACCCTGCATCTAGTGGCTTCCACAAGTACATCGTCATGTTTTTCGACTATTTCACAAAATGGGTCGAGACCATGAAAACCTACAATAACTCGATGAAGGCATCCACTCATTTTAATTTTTAATCATGTCATCACTCATTTTGGTGTCCCCAATAATTGATCTCGAACCATGGAAAACATTATGAGAATGAGGTATTCCAAGATTTGGATACATATTTAGGTTTTACACATGAATTCATGTCACCTTTCTATTTGCAATCTAATGGCCAAGTGGAGGATAGAAAAAAGTCCTCAAAACCATGTTGTAGAGGATATTCAATAGACATAAAACCAATTGGAATCAGATGTTTTTATTGGCACTATGGACATATAGGACATCTGTTAAAACTACCACATGGTTCACACCTTTACATCTCATCCATTGGGTCGAAGCAGTTCTACCCATTGAATGTTAGATTCCAACCCTCCATATGGCCATATAAATCCTTCCTAGCCCTATGCCATTATAAAAAACACTATTTTCATTGGAGAAAACTGACAAGGATCGTTGTAGTTCATTATAGAATAACCAAGGCATGAATAAATGTTCCAAATCCCACTATGACCATCAAGTCTACCCTCACACCTTTAACAAAGGTGACTTAGTCTTTTCTTATGATATAGCCAATGAGACATTAGGTCTAATAAAAATTGAAACTCTTTGGAGAGGCCCCTTTATCATCAAGAATTTCTTAACCAAAGGGGCTTACATGCTAGCTTTCCCAGAAGGATGCCTCTCCAAATATCCTGTCAATGGATTATATTTGTAGAAGTTTCACCCATGAAAGCCACACTCGATGTATATTCAATTATGCATATAACACATTTATTGTTGATTTATAAATTTATTTTTTATTCTTCCTTCAATTTCTTGTCAAAACTCGTAATGATATGCTTTCTTTGTGTTCCATATGATTCACTTGTCAACATACCACATCAATTTTACTGATAGTGTCACTAGACTCAAGATCTTTGTTGAGTAGTGTGGACCATTTATTTACCATCCCACACACTGCTCCACTCAAATGGTGTGTGCATAGGAGTAGCCACCAACAATCAAATTGAATATATCGTTATGATTAGATTGTTTGGTGACATGACACGCCTTCAATTTCAACACCCCATGGTTCACCTTGGCTCACAATCCTCATGGAACAGTTGAACAACATCTATTATGTTCATGATCCATGTATTTTTAGGAAATATTTACAAATTAAGCTTCTATTAAATAATTCCAATACCATTACATTTATCTACAATCCTAGAAGAGATAACCAATTTGTAGATAACGCTACAAATGAAATCCTAGATTGGAATTTGTCTCATTAACACATTCGTAAGAATAAGTAAAGAAACATATATCATAACATACCATTCATATCACACAAATAACCATAATGAATATCAAGAAATAAAACGCATGACTATACATTGTGTTCTTCATCAAACACATAATCATCGATGGAAAAAAATTGTGTGTCATATGTCCAAAAAATGGGATGTGCATAAAAAAAATTTGGCCCCACTAGGATACATCGTCAAAAAAATATAAATGAGTACCCATAGTACAAAAATTAGGCCAAGCCTGTACAAAGTCACACAACCACGAGTATGTTGGTGGAAAATGAAATATCTCCAAAAACCCCCAATAGGGAGCACCAAATATGGATTCTCTTCACAACGAGTAGGTGGAGTACCAAATATGGATTCTCTTCACATAATATAGAAACCACTGGATATAAATTCCAACACATGTGTTAGTCACATTATCCCCAAGGTCTCTCCAACTAGTCTTGATGACGCTTGCTGGCATACAATGCAAATGCATGGCTTCCCACCTAACAATTGTGTGGCCTTTTTGTGTATCCCTATGCATAGTATATCATGCAAATGCATCGTTTCCCACCAACCATCCACACAACCATTATTGTGTGGCCATATGCTAAACATATCATGAAATTGCACATTTTCCCACCAACCTATCACACCACCATTTTTCGTGCCTGGGCAACTAGTCTCTCCATGAATTTCATAGCTACCCACCAAATAATTATACGATTGTGTTGCATGTCCATTTTCACAATATCCTGCAAATTACATGACCCTCTACCCAATATCTAGGATCAATTTCATGGTTGTTTGGATCAATTTCATGGTTGTTTGGATGACAATGATGCAAGTCGGTGGAAATCCTTAACGAGCATCATGCGGGTTGTACATGCCCCAAAATCTAAAATTGAATAGACAAAACTAATCTAAAAGGGTTACCTTTTACCTAGTGGTCATGGAATCACATTCCGATGGTTCGTTTTTCCATTATGAGATCTAGAAGAATTAGGGAATATTTGTTTTGAAAATGATGGAAGTACAAATAACTTTCAATTTGTGGGACCCACCCTATTTATAGGATCTCACCCCAAATTTTAGGGGACATTAAGGAGCTCAAGAGCTTCATTTTTTAATCCATTGGCACTGTTGAAATCTTGGTCTTGTCTCTTTCCCTTTGGTCCACTACTTTTACCACCATCAACAACTTTATCGAGAGGTTGTTTCTCATCCTAGGTTCGTCAATCAAGTATGTGAGCTCACAAGATCTGGTTTTTTCACTTTTTGCGCCATCAAAGTTATTTTCATGAGTAATTTTATGTTGTGTAATCAACTTTATGTTTGTGTGGGTGCCTCATCAAGAAGTCATTTTTTCCACCCACTACCACTATCATCACTTCAAGTATACTTCCTCAAACCAAGATTTCTACAATATCACCCTTTGCATGCATTGCATTTTCCATCATTGTATCCCCTATAGATATACCTTTAGGGATCACTAAAACTCGGTTAAATAAGTAACTTCACCCTCCAAGTTTCATTAAGTTACTAATGACTGGTAGCACTCCATCTTCATTAATTGCCCCACTATTTTTACCGCATTGTATAAACAACACCCATGCTAATTTTATCCCCTTAGGATCAAGAGTCCATATAGTCTACATATTCGAGAGAAAATCCTCATATTCCCCTCTCATCATGCTAATATATACCCCATACTCCCAAAATTATTTATCAATTTCTATGCTTTGCATCCCATCATCTTCTCATCTCATCCATGACTTGTAAACCATTTTCCATTTCACTCCACCACTCATCATTCCCCCAAGAAGACCCACCCTAGGGGGCCTATCCATTGTTACTTCCATTACTCTTGCTACATTCAAAGCAACTTTGCTTGGTCATATTTTTGGGGCACCCGTCTCCTTGTCTATAACATATCCAAATTATTTTATTTATTAATAATAGAGAAATACAAAAAAAAAAAAAAAAAAAAAAAAAAAAAAAAAAAAAACTCAAAAATATCAAAAAAGAAAAACGAGGGAAACATCAATATTCATATCATTTCAATGTCCAAATAGCATCTCTTTAGTTGGTAGCAATCCTTATTTCCCTAGGTTGGATCATCAGCATCAAGTAACCTATGTTTTTCATTTGATTCTAGTTTTCTACAACATCTCCTATATCCTAATACCCTCCACCGTGATTCAAAAAATCTACCCTCAAAACCATCTATCATTATTACCATCCTACTCATGACCAAAGTTCATCCATCTAGTTTGTCTTTATCCACGTAATCCATAGTCCCCATTCGAATTATCTAATCAATACTTTGTTATAACCTAGTACAATAATCCCTCAAGTAGGATCCTCCCTTCAGGTGACCCCTTATAGGTTCTAGGGCCCCTCCTAATTAGTGACCCTTTATTGTTACTTTCACATCTAAGGGAAATAATGTTTCCATATTAGGATCTTCAATTAATAACACCATTTATTAGTCATTGAAGCTATCTTCATATAGGCAAATTGTGGTGTTTTGATCTAGCCTCAAGTGTCCATTTCTTCTATTGTAATATACTTTGACAATTTTCATGAGCATGGGAATGTCCACCTCATTTGTATAAAGAGACCACCTTCATTATATGTTTGATTTTGAGTAGGTGGCCTTCATCACTTCTCCATGAGTAGTCCTCCCTTTTTGGCTAAGATCTCTCTCTCTCTAATAAATGAATGCACAAGCACATGGGAAAGAAACAATGATGTATTTTGGAAATACGAGTGCTCCTAACCTCACATATCAAGGGGAAACTATTATCACCTCAATTTCACTCACAAGTAACATTCTAGAAAAAATACACTAAAGGATCACTAATTAGCAATAATGTAGTATAATAACCCTACCTCATGTCTACTTGAAAGGCCTTGTTGAGTGACAAAAACCTTACAATTATGATTTCCATTCACTTGTGCAACCTAATTGTTCTGACACACACAAAACATGCACAAGGTATCCTTTGATACCCATGCAAGTCTACTAACATTAGTGAACCTGACTCATTCAGTGCATGAAAGACCAATATGCCTAATTGAAGTGGCTCTAAGGTGATGTATTGGGTGAATTCAAGTTGTCACTCATCAATGTTGAGTACCTTTGCCTCCTAAGAGTCTCTACCAAGAATTGGGGATCCCATTTTGAAAAAGCATCATTCACATTAGAATTAATTATTCATTGAGGTTATAATTTTCATATAAATGAAAGCCATGGGGTATCATTTGAAGATAAGAAATGCAAGGTTATTCTAAAGAAATGAGCTTGGAGATCTCTCTCTCTCTCTCTCTCTCTCTCTCTCTCTCTCTCATCTTTACCATTCATTTCTCTCATTCTTGCTCGTGTTCTTTCCTCAAGAAACCAATATCTATTCATTCACCATAGTTAGAGAGATATTTCAAGAAGGAAAAGAACTCATCCCAAGGAGTGTGCTAGACCCCACTTGCCTATGATCATTCTCACCAGGTGATATTATTCATTTATATGTTTTTCCATTGGAATAATATATGAGTATTGTTGTTTCCCTCCATTTCTTATATTTGAATGAAATTATTTTAGTTTATGTTGTTGTATAATTGCATACATTTACTCTTGTGCTTGCCCCACAACTAACCACTATCTATTATCTAGCTCACAAACTTGCTAGATTAAGAGATTTTGCTTAACATTGTAACAAAATCCCCAACACAAATATCATTTGAATTCATAAAAGTTGGCCTATTAAAAATTAAAAATTAAAAATATGTAGAACATTGTAAAAAAAAAACAAAACATATATATAGATATAGATATTTTAATCATCTCCTCCTCCTCAAAATTAGGGTAAGGTAGTTTCTTTGAAACGAAGTAGTTTTTTCTTATGTATTACTTATATGTAAAGGGACAAATATATGTTCATGAGAATACTTGAACATTGGTAAGGACAATAATAATGCCCCACTTTTTATTAACATAAAATATTCTTAAACTTTTTTATTATTATTGAAACATAAAATAAAACAATCCAATTAATAATATTAACAAGTATTAAATGTTATAGGTTTAAATATAATATATACAATATTTTTATAAATTCTTATTTTTCTAATATTTTTTTTAAATATTTTATTTTTAATTATATAAAATATAATTTTATTCTATTTCTATTAACTTTTTCTCACTCAAAAGTATATATTAATTTGCATAATACCTAAATACATTTAAATATAAATTTATTATATATTAAATCACTTGTTATTATTATAGTATTTCATAGTCTTGTATTCTAAAATGAACATCTAAAGTGATAAAATATTTGATGTAGATGTAAATTGTTTTTGTCTCACCATTATGATGTAAGTAAGTAATGTTATTCATGCCATTCCAATATTGACATGGCAAACTAAATAAATATTTGATGTAGATGTAAATTGTTTTTGTCTCACCATTATGATGTAAGTAAGTAATGTTATTCATGCCATTCCAATATTGACATGGCAAACTAAATAAA
>CBVK0101479680.1:0-11489 GCA_900067695.1 Picea abies | reverse complement strand
CGGAGGGAGAACCAACTTAATTGAATTTAGGTGGTAGCATATCATTTGTTGTGCACCCTGCCTGATCAAGGATTTCTCCACAAGCTGGAAAAAATTGTTCCATGGAACCATCATCCTTTGATATTCTAACTTTGGTTTCTAATGGGGAGAACAATTTCTCTACTAATTGGGAAATTTCAGTCAAGGCTCATAATCCGGGAGGAGTTTCCCCTTTTTGAAATTTTCCTTTTAAAACCCTGAGTTGTTCCTCTAGTTTAGAGTTTTCTTCTTTTAAAAAATTTACTTGCTCACGCAAGGATGGAGCTTTACCTGTCCTGGAATTGGTACCTCTTGCCTTTGTTTTTCCTTGTTTATGAGCAGTTTGTTTCTTAGCGGGTTCTTGTGGGAACTCATCATTGGTCAAGGGCTCAAATGGTTGGGCTGGTGTTGTTGTTGAAGAAGACCTGGTTCTTCTCCTTAGGAGGTCATTATTAGCTTCTTGAGATGACCTTCTTTTTATTTTCTTTGGCTATGGGAATTCTTCTATGATTGGACAGGGTTATATTCTTCCATAGGAGGATTTACTCCTATAATTTTCACTACATCACTAGACGGGGTTGGTGATGCATTCTGCTCAGCAAAGGGGTTATTTTGTACTTCATACTTGTCAATCTCTTTTTCCTCGCCAGGGTCTTCTTGATTTATTTATGTATCCCCTAGACTTGGTTCCTTTTTTGTGTCACTCTCTTCAATTTCTATGTCTACTTATGCACATTTTTCTATCTCCATAGTCATGTCGTCATAGATACATTATGGTTTTGTCTCTTCCTTATTTCCGAACTTGCCATCCTTGGAGTCGTTATTTCTATTAACAAATTCTACCTCAGGGTTAGAATCTTCTGTTTTTGTTTCCTCATCCTCTGTCACTTTATCCGTGCCACCATTCCTTTCCTTCTCTGCACCCTAAATTTCTGTGGGACCGATGGGTTTATGCCATGTAGTGTTCTTTTTCTTAAATGCATGGATGACTAGTAATTTAATCAATCCATGGTTTGGTTTGTGGGTGTTTAGAACAACAAACAGAACTTGCCATTGATTTCAAAGATTCTAAAAGAAAGTAAGGAATATTGAGGAGATGTCCATGGGGGAGGTGAGATAGTAGCATGAAATTGTAATTATAGACAACTGTGAATCTACCTTCACAGGCAATATATCATTGAATGAAATATGCTACATCTTGCAGGGAAAAGGAAGATAGATTCTTTCAACACCCTTACACTTATTTCTAACTCACTCTTTGCCTCTCATAAAGTTCGTCTTGGCTGTCAGAATAAATGACTTCTTGCTGAACCGAATTACCCTTGTCCTCGGTAGTTCGGTGACTTCCACAATGGTTTCTTATGTGGCCTCAACACACATCCATTGGACTAATGAGCTTGTTATGTCCAAGTTTTTGGAAAACTCAAGGGTGACCTCATCGTTAAATCCCTACAACCTCACAAAAAAGGTTACCCAGCCCGCGTCTTTGAAGATTTGGTAGGCCTCAGGATGGTTGCGCAATGATTTGAGTGACTCTGGTTCATGATGAATGATCGAGCCCCTCATCGTGTATGGTCAGATTCCTATTAGATTATTGTCTGTGGACTTTCAACAGAGTGAGTTACAGTTTTGGACATGCAGTCGATGGCTGGAGGTAGTTGCTAAATTAGGAAAATCAAGGGTATAACGATTTAGGCCCTAATAGATAATAATGACGCACAATAGGAATGTCAATTCATTAAGGTAGGGCAGCATAAATTGATTGGTAGAATAAATATGACATATAATGACATGTCTCACCCCCAAACTTAAGAATTAGAGTCATACTCGACTGACGTGGGTAGGTTGGTGGCACCAGTATAGCTATCACATTGAAACTTTAAAGCCATGCGAGCAAGTGGGGAAAGAAATGTACATGTTGGGTGCTTACCATGAAGCACATCCAATTTTGTTGTCGGTTAAGTGTAATGATGACGTGAGATGTGATGTCGACACCTTTTTTGAGGTAGAGTTGGAGTAGTGTCCCAAGAGAGTTCTAGCACAAGGTCCAGGAGTTCTAGCACAAGGTCCAGGAGTTGCAGCAGCATGTTGTGTCCTTAGATTAGTATAGCCAGTGGCAAGGAAGGGGATGTGATACAATAACAAGTGAGTCATGGTAGGGGTGAGTTTCAGCGGGCAATCATTTTGTTATGGTATGTAGAAATAATCATTTAGCAAATTGCAACACAGTGGTTTTGATCAAGGAAAGAGGTGCAACAAGTTGTAGCCATTTGTAACAAAGTTTTTATCACGGGACAAGTTGCAGCGAGTTATGGAAAAGTGGATTTCATCATGGGATGAGTTGCAGTAGAATGAGTTGAAAAAACATAAGGTACAACAAGTTATAATAACGTGAATTTCATCATGGGACAAGTTGCAGCAGAATGAGTTGTAGCAAGTCATAGTAGCGTGGATTTCGTCACGGGTCGAGTTGAAACGAGTTGCAGCATAATATGTTGCATCAAGTTATAGCAACGTGGATTTCGCATTGATATCAAGAATTTGGTTGCATTCAGATGTCCCAAGCAATTATCATCAGTATGATCCTGTATCAACAAAGAAACTTTCTGCATTATCAGCAAAAAACAAAAAAAAAAATGTCAACCGCCAACGAGCTAGTTTTCAGTTGACACCCATCTAATTGCACTATGGGAGAGTTTTCACAGTTATATTTTTTTTATTTTTTATTTTAATTTTAATTTTAATTACTATTATTATTATCATTATTATCATGCAATTGATGATGCAGGATAATGGTGTTTAGACTCAATGAGTTTGAAACCTGGATCTTAATTAATATGAGAGAAAAAAAATTCTTTAGAGAGTGGTTGATGGTACAACCTAAGACGATGGGCATTAACAAGTAAAGAAATTAGTGAGCCGTCTATGGTTGTAAGTTTGATAGACTTGCTATCAAATATTGTATCCACTTCATAGGGGCCTAACCATCTAGTGCACAATTTCCCTTTAAAGTCTTTAAATATGGAATCATATAACAACGCCCAGTCTCCCTTTTGAAACACCTTTTTCTTAATGAAATTATCATGCCACTTGGCACGTTGTTGCTGAATAAGATCAGTATGGTGAACAATAACTGAGCATATTTCATCTAATTCATTGAGTTGATCCAAACTATGTTTATGTGTTGTGGTTAGATCCAAAGTCACTTCTAAAACAATTCTTGTCGTTTTTATCTCAAACTCAATCAGGAAGAAAAGGCTCTTACCATACACAAGTTCAAATGGAGAAAAACATGTGGTGTTTCACCATGTTTTTCTGTAGGCCCAAAGAGCCTCAGATAATCATTCAGGCCAATCACGAGGATGACTAGCCACGATTTTGGTAAGTATTCCTTCAATGAATTTATTGGTTCTTTCCACTTGGACATTTTCTTGTGGATGGTAGAGTGAAGTGATCATGTGGTGAATGTTGTACTACTTGGTAATTTATGCGATCAATTGGGAAGTAAATTGAGGTCCTCCATCTGTTACTATATCCCTCAACACTCCAAAGCAAATGCGTATATTTTCAAACAAAAATTCTACAACAATTTTTTCAGTGGCCTTGGTGAGTGCCTTGGCTTCAGCCCATTTGGTGATGTAATCTGTGTAAACCAAGATGTAGGATTTCTGACAGGATGGGGGGTTGATAGGCCCCACAAAGTCAAGCATCCACTTCTCGAAGGGTTCGATGACGAATTGAGTTTTTAATGGCATTTGATCTAATCCAATGGGTTGGCCCATTTGTTGGAAGGTATCACATCATTGTACATACTTTTTGGTGTCTCAGAACAAGGTAGACCAATAATATCCCATCTGAAGTGCCTTATATCCTATTCTTTTATCAACAAAGTGTCTGCCACAACACTCATCGTGGAATTCCTTCAAAATATCATAGATCTCATCCTCTCTCATACATCGTCGAATCTCGAGATCGGGACATGTATAAAAGAGACATCTGCTTACCCAAGAATATATGACACTCTGTTGAATAATTTTTCATTGTTCCCTAGCAGAAATGTGGTGTGGTAATTTTCCTACATCAAGGTAACTGGAAATATCTTCATACCACAGTGAGTGAGTAGATAATGCAAATAAATGTTTGTTAGGAAAATAGTCATCAATCAGAGCAATATCACTATTATTGGTAAGCCTAGAGAGGAAGTCTGCGACAACGTTACCTTTCCAGATTTTTCCAAAATAGTGATATCAGATTCTTGTAGTAATAGTAACCACCTAGTAATTATAGTATTCATAACAGATTTGTTTATTAAATATTTAATAATTGAATGGTCTGTATGCACAAATACCTAATAACATGTAATATAATGTCGAAATTTGTTGATAGCATGTATAACAACAATGAATTATTTTTCAGTTATCGTGTAGTTTAACTCTGCATGAGTCAAATTCTTGTTGATATAATAGATGACGTATGTATTTTGTTCTTCCCATTGTCCTAGTACAGCGTCAATGGCAATGGCTGAGGCATCTGTGGAGATTTCGAATGGAAAAGTCCAATTAGGCCCTCGCAAAATAGGTGCTTTAGATAAGTGTTTTTTCAGATCGATGAGAGCAGTTTGGCATTTATCAGTCCATACAAATGTTGTATCCTTCGAAATTAATTCCAATAGAGGAGATGCAATCCTTGAATAATTTTCAATAAAACGACGATAATAATTGGTTTTTCTTAATAGGCTACGCACCTCTTTTTCTAATTTTGCATGAGGTATTTTTAGAATTACCTCAATTTTAGCCGCATCCACCTACATTCTTGTAGAAGAGATATAATTCCCAAGTACAACTCCATCATCCATCATCATATGGCATTTTTTAGTGCTTAAAGAGAGGTGAGTTTGTTTACAATGTTTCAGTACTTTCTCAAGGTTTTCTAGAGCCATGTCAAATGTATCACCATATGGTGTAAAATCATCCATATAAATATCAATAGATTCATTAACCAAGTCTGAAAATATATCTAATATGGCCCATTGAAATGTAGCAGGTGCATTACAAAGTTTGAATGGGAGGACTCGGTAGGAAAATGTTCCCTAGGGTCAAGTAAAAGTGGTCTTGTCCTGATCTTTAGGAGCAATTTGGATTTGGTTATATCCGATGAACCCGTCAAGAAATGAAAAAAAATTCTTGCCCGAAAGAGCGTCAAGAAATTGGTCAATAAAAGGTAATGGGAAATGGTCTTTCTAGGTGGCTTTATTAAGCTCTCTGTAATCAACACAAATTCTCCATTTTCTATTTTTCTTAGTCACAATAACTAGTGGGGATACCCACTGACTTTCTGAGATTGGGTAGATGAAATTAGCATTCAATAGTTACTATAATTCTTCTTTTATGATATCTCTCAAGGCTAGGTTCATTCTGCGTTGTGGCTGGCGAATAGGCCTACAATCCTCCTTTATATATATGATGGGTGCACAGATTAGGGAGGATACCCTTCATATCCATGTAATCCCATGCAAAGGCTTCCTTATGTTCTCGCAACATCTGAACCAACCGTTCTGTTTACAGGGGAGTTAAATTCGGGTTAATGTTCAAGGTTTTCCCTAGTTCAATTTCTATTGGGATACTTTTGCGTCTTAGTGCTGTAGGTATAAATTCTGGAAAAAAAAATCATCATAAGGAGTTTGTTGATCAAGTTCCTTCATTATGGCATCGAAAAAATGGAATGTTGTTTGAATGACAGATAGGGGATTGCTAATGAACTACTGATGGTATTGTTTTATGTTTCATTCTTGAAGCAAAGGGCCTTACCAAGCATGAGGACTAGTTGTATGCCACCCTCTTCTTGTTCAAGTTCAACCCACAAAGAGCTCTCAAGATCTTCACTTGGTTTGGTAAAGGGGTAGAGGATTATTATTTTTGTCATAAATTATCATAGACCCTGACCTACAACCGATAAATGCGTCGTTCATAGCCAACCAAGGTCTTCCCAATATCAGGGGGTGTCCTAGACGTGTTTTTGGTTGTAGCACTAGAAAATATGTTGGGTATTCCCAAGAGTCAACAGACAAGACAATGTCTTCTAAAAACCCCTCTTGTCAAATTTTAGATTGATCAACAAGCTCCAGCACAATGGGGGTGGGTCTTATGTTGGTAAATCCCAACAATTCTGTTGTTTTCTTATTTATGATGTTTATTGCAGTGCCTAGGTCGATGTGAGTATTCTATATAAGCATCTTATTAATATGGAAAGCTATTGTGGGGTTCCCAGGGTCATCCTATTTAGCAAGTGTAGTCTTTCCCATCATTAGTTTTGATAGTTTTCCCAAAATACAAACTATGGGGGGATCCCTGGGTTTCCTACCAGACCTTTTAACACACAAATACCTGACTGTCTTAGCGTAGATAGGGACATGTTTGATGGATTGTAGCAATGGGAATTTAACACATAGGTTTTTTAGTTCCCTAGGGAAATCAAACTCGGGCAGAGGAATGATTATAGACATTTTTAATCTTTCTGAGTATGTGGGGTTTCAACAGAAGTAGTCGTTTGAGTTTTAATTTGTTTCCCGGGAGTTTCAACATAGTTAGAGATAATGTTATAAGTTTCATCCTGTGTATTCAGAGTTTCAATGTTCCTCAGATTGCTTGCAAGTAGGGGTTGTTTCATTTGATGAATTTGTCTCTTCATGTTCTGTAATGACCAATGAGGTTTCTTGGTTTATTATTCTCCTTGATCTTAATTGTACTTCATTACATTCAACAGGGGAGATGCAATATGTGGGGAAAATGTATGTTTTGAATTGTTTAACCACCTTATTATTCAGGTTGGGGTTAGGTTGAACTAGTAGTTAGGGATGTAGTGGAGGGTTTCCTGGAAATATATTGGGTGGAAGTGGTAATGGTTGTTGTTGTATGGGTAGTGAATTTTATTGTATGAGTGGTTGAGTTTGTATTGGGATCTATCCTCCTTGAAAGGGGGAACTTCTCCATCCTTAGGGCCATGGGATTGTTTGATTTGGATACGACATCCATGGTGTGGGATATTGTATCTGAGGTAGGTTAGGAAATTGCCATGGGGTTGAAGGGTATTGGATCTATTGTATACATATGAAGGGTTATACATATGATTCCAATTATTAAAATACAAGGATGGATCTTGAGCCATACATGGTAAACGATTTTTCCATGGATTTTTGGAAATAAAGTATGCTTTCTTTGTCTCCTCGGTTGATCCTTTAAATACTACCTTCAGTCCTGGTAAAGATGGGAAAAATCTTGTTGGGTGATATAATTCACAGATGTCACATACCTCCACGCTATCAAGTGGAAATTCCTTGTGGGGGTGCTTGTCTTTACATTTAGGGTAGAAAACTACCAGATCTTTTTTCTTCTTTGGCCTACTTTTGTTTCACCTACAATATGTCCAATCATGTAGTTAAATATTTAAGAATATCACTCTTAAAATTTTCAAATAGGTTATTGATTTATGCTCTTATTACTCCATTGTTAGATGATTTTTGTGTCCTAGCAGAGGCATCCCATTCTTTTGTTATGTTCCTTGATGATCCTCTTGAACTTCTCAGGCACAAAGTCACAATGTCCTCAAATGGTTCTTTTAATATGTCTCCCTTCCCCATTAGATTCAACATATCCAAACAATCATCCCTCATTCCTCAGATTAGGATTGTCTTCAAGATATCCTTATCTAGTTCATTGTGTTTTTACCTCTACAAATTATATCAAAGGCGTTCGAGATAATCTTTCAGGATCTCTTCCTCCTTTTGAGACATTTTGAAGAGTTCTTCTTTCTGGTATTGTTTTCTACAATAGTCTTGATACTTCGCCATAAATATTTATTTCATATTATCCCAGGAGGTAATTGAATTAGCATTGAGGCCCATAAACCATCTCAATGCAACCCCTTTCAAAGTGGCCCAGAACAATTTTAGTTTCTGAGCTTGCAAAGTATAATCATAACATCTACATAAAATGTCAAACTCAAATAAGAAGGTGTATGGGTTTTCACTTGCTAATCCATGAAAGTTTGGGAGTGCAGATAATGGAATGTTTTTCAATGGTTCTTGTCCTGGGATGGTCCCAATGGGGAATTCAAAAGTAGAGATCATTTCATTTGCATGTCCATCCACCATATGTTTATTCCACGGAATGTGAAGCCTATGCCAATCAGGTCTGGGGATGTCCTATGTTTTTGGGGGGTTTTCCAATAACTGATCAAGGTGCCCTACATCACTCCCTTGGTCTAGAATGGAGTTATCAATGGCGATGATAATAGGTTGATTGACTTCCATCCTGGAGTCTGGGTGCTCCTATTCTTCCTTGTTAAAATTCCCCAAGTGTTTTTGTCAAATCTTAATATTCCACCTCTGTTGTTGCTATATATGACCCTACCTTAATAGAGGACTGGGAATACACCCTTTTTCATGGTTTAACCCTCTACCGGTTTACCCCTAAAGTTGATGATTCTACCTGATCTATCATATTTTGAATGAATGTCACATGTCCTTGGTCTTGATTTCTTTTTCCACCATGACCTCCCCTACTTGTAGGTCTAGTGTCTTTGGGGGAAACCCATTCTTCTCCTGCTTTATCCATGCACCTAAAATATCTTGAAATTCATCAAGATAATGTTAGCTATGTTCTTCTTCCCTTAATAACCTCCCCAACAACGATGCCAAACATGTTGGTATGTTAAATTGTCTAATTAAACATCCAATTCATTCAATTTTCAACCTGTGGTAAGTATTTTATTGCAAGGTTATTATGCAATATATATGCAGGAAATAACCCTTAGCTAACACTGTCTGCAAATAGGAATCATCAATCCATTAATCAAAATAGTGAAAACAACTACTATTAACCAGTCCAAATTTAAGCTTATATTAATTGAAAGGTACCAAACCAACTACTCTTGTTAAGAAGAGAAAAAAAACACCACACCAAATTAAATGACTCATAACAGATACTATACTAATGCAAGAATGAAATGGTGTTTTTATATTAATTAAATGAAGACACTCTTATGTCAATGGATTAAGACTTCATATACTGACTATAACTCAATCCCAATTCCAGTATTGAATTAACTCAAAAACTCTGAAAAGTAAAATCAATCATCGAATTCAAGAAGCACTCTCACTGGAAATGAAATCAATCCTCACAATTACTGAAATGAAACTAAAAACTCACTTGCTGGGAATAAAATCAATCCTTGTTTGAACACATAATTGCTAGAATGAAATTAATCCTCACTCAAAACATACAACTGCTGGGATAAAACTAAATAGAGACACACTTGTTGGAAATGAAATCAAGAATGCACTATTAAAGTGAATCACACCATAATAGAAATTCCAACGAATCACATTACTTGAATCTATGCACCACACATCCAACCAAAAGAAATACTAGAAAAATAATCTAATGAACGAATGCAATTAACTACCTATTCATACAGTAGAAGAAACCATGTTAAAGAGGAGGGCCCTTCATCCTTAGCAGGGGCTAAGAAAACTACAGAAACTACAACTTAACCACACATAAAATTGGACCACAACTTCTAGATCTTTTATTATTCAAAATCAGGGGGTGCAGATACAAGTGTTGTTCTTCATCAAACGAATCAACTATTCTCTATGCCCCCCAAAACGAGACTAGCCTTGGAGAAAAGATGTTTTGTCTCTTAAATTCCCTCACCTATATGATCTTGGAATATTACAATTACGAACATCCTTGAGAATCTTTCAATTCTAGAGTTGTTCCATGTCATCTAAATCAAGGTACAAAATAATATACAAAATATTGCTTGTAACGGATTACAACTTGCACGATTGCTTTTATGGGTTTAATCCTCCAACTGTCCTATTATTTCGGTTGATGAACCATATTCGTGACATTCAATAACAACAACTTGAAAAAAACCATGTCATCAAGGAGACCAGACACTACCATGGGTTCACAAATCCACAATCTAATCATCATCAATACAATGACCTCTTAGAGTAATAACATCTTGAAACAAAAGCATCGTAGAATATAAGTATTGTGTGGAGTAGCAACACCTTGGAGTAGCAGCACTTGTGAAACAAAATCCTGGAGTAGCAACACATCAGAGTAGCAACATCTTTGAAACAACATCCTGGAGCAGCAACACCTTGGAGTAGCAACATTTGTATCAACCAAATGTTTTGTAAGGATTCTTGATACTTCATTAGTAATCGTCCAAAACATACATCATTCTTCCCTAAATTCAAGAAAAACTTAAAGAATCAAGGTATCAAGTGGACTGAACATACCATTATCAAAAGGCAAAATATTGGGCCATCATGTCTATGAAAAGGAATAAACGATAGAGGAAAGATAGAAAGTAGTGGAAAAATGGTAACACAAAGAGTATCAATTCCTATACCCAACACTTGGGTACATTCAATTATTGCATGGGTTGTTTATGTATATGTGAAAGAAATTTGGAGCAAAGGTGGCATAAGAAACAAGATTTGCATCCTCCAAAAGTTTGAAGCTCCTTATGTAGGGAAGAGGATTGAGGCTTGGTAGGCTTCAGGAGATCGAGATCCATATGCACAACTCATGTACAAAATTGAGATAGAGAGAAGAAACCAAATTTTCACATAGGTATCCGTGTTGGCGAAACTTGAGGGCTATGAGCCTCTTGATTATGGATCAGATGGTATTAGAGTAGTTGTGTCCTTGACTGAGACACTTCTTCCAAGACTGTGAACAAAACATTGCAGAACACAACATGGAAAAATAAAGCATGGATAAGTTGGAATATTTATGAGCCAACAATTTGAGAAGAGAATGAGAGCTTGAAGGCACAAGTTAAGATGCTTAACTAGAGGATGGCAGAAGTGAAGAAGCACATGGAGACCTCTTCCATATTTCTACCATTACTAAAGAAGAAATTTAAAGAAGGCCAATACTCTCTCATAGCAGTGAGAGCAGATTGGGACAAGCATAGAGTGCAACTTGTGTACCTTGATGAGAAGGTCATCCATATTGATAACTGGCAAGAGGATAGGCTCACACACATGATGACATGGTTGTAACAAGAGTTCATAGAAAAGGAGAAAGCCTTGGAAAGGCTTCAAGCAGTTATCGCAGAGAACAAAGGAGCAATGAAACCTTCCATTTCCACTGCAGATGCTAACACCATCACTGAGGCCAACTTGGTAAGATCACCTTCCATGGACACCTCTCAAGAGCAGCTTCATTAATTCAAGAAGCATACCAGAGGTATTGTCTCTAAACTCCTAAATCAAATGGTATACGATGGACAAGGGCTAGGAAAGAGGAGACAAGGAATCTTATACCAATATGATCCAGGATCTTTTCGTCAGGTGACTTATTAAAGAATTGCATAAAATGAGCATAAACTAAATTACACCATAAAGAAGGAAAATCTCAAAAGGAAAGAGACATAAGCATGCAATATGA
>CBVK0101479669.1:0-14726 GCA_900067695.1 Picea abies | reverse complement strand
AGGAAGTGAGTGGAGCTCTTCTTCCTGAAAAGTCTACATAACATCATAGCCACATAAATCATATGGGCTTATAACAACACGATGGCAAATATGATTCTTAGAGTTCCCCCACCAGTCCTTGATTAAATCATGGTAGTTTTTCTCATATTGAGTGCACTCTTGTTTTTCAAACTCCATTATGAATGAAATGTTGTAACTATATTTAAAAACGAGGGATAGTTTATACATTACTTGTATATTCTCTAGTCGAAACGACCCAACAACAACCTTCTATGAATTGCAAATGCTCCTAGTCAAAATGTCGATGTTTTCCAGGGCCCAGCCTATCATGTCATTATATGGCATGAGCCTCAGTCGTGATGCTATTTTTTGTATCCTCGACTAAGCTATATCCCTGATTTTAGTAGCATGATTTTCGGTCACTTCGTCACTTGAATCCTCTAATCAATTTATGAGTTCGTGCTCTAGAATATTGAACACCTATGTCCAAGATTTTATAGTATCTATGGCTCTCGGTGAGGTGTCTAACAGAACATCTGTGTTCGTATTTGTGCTTTCTCCTACTTCTTTAGCCATCTTTCATGGTGCCATGATATTGATTAAATCATAATCGAGTTACCTGTTACAGGAGAATGTGTGAGATTCTCAATTGGATAAAACTTGTTATTCTACGAGAATGAAAATAGAATTCAAAGTCAAGCATTCTTATTCACCTTAGGCATATTAATTTGAGAATACCTTTACTGACGATAAATTCCTTTACCTTAATAAGAAGATCTAGTTGGCCATCTATAATCCACATTAGAATCATTACCGTAGATTTGTGATTACTGTCATTAATATCGGTGGTTCACGATCGAGAATTTTAGATGAAACAGGTTTGAAATTTCTTGAATTGCGATTTCACGAAAAATTAATTTTGAGGTAATCTCGTTTAAAAACGTTAATTAATCGTGCTTAAATTTAAAAATTTTCAGGTATTCGTACTTCGGGATTTTTGACAGTATCTCATGATAGAATACACGAAACCCGAAACTATGAAATGATTAATTATGAGATAATTGTTTTTTAGTTTAAATTAACCTTGTTTAAGTTTGACATGTTTCAGAAGTTCAAACTTCAAGGATTCTAGGATGTGATGGGTGGTAAGTTCTGAACTCCGAAGTGCGAAGATGTTTCATTACCTTTTAATCCAGATTAAATTAACTAATCAAGGTTTAATATTTTGACATTTTGTTGCTTCGTGGATTTGCAAGTTAGCTCTTTATTGTATTTATGAATGGTCGTTACCCGTAGTGACGTGTCGAGGATGACATCATTTTAGATGACATGTCGAGATCAAGGGTTTCCATGTGTCACTTAGACTCTTATGAATCTTTGGCTAGAACGATCGGAAATGGATGACACGTGTCAACCCAGAGAAAACTTGAAAGTACACGTGTACTATGACTAGGTTCCTTTAAAGTTTTATGAATGGTGATAACAGACACTTTTTGGGTATAGAGACTTTAAACTTTAAGACCTAGCGAAATGCCCGAAGTGAGAAGCTCCAAAGCAACATTTAGTGATTTGACTCTTTAACAATCAAGTGGCTCCAAAACTCAGGAAAAAAGGGGATCATTTGATCAACAGGGGAACTTTATCAACGATGGATAATCATGCTCTCTTTATGGCTAGAAGAAAATTCAATTTAAGCATTCAAAAGCTGACATCTGAGTTATTATTTTAAAATATGAAGTTCGAGAAGTAAAGGTGAAGGTTTAGGATCTATATATGTTCCAACATAGGCTCCATCTAGGGATCACATCTCCCTGTGAGTCTTGGAAGAACAGTAGACCAAGTGCCTTTATTGGGTAAATGGAGTCATCATTGGATTTTTTGAAAACACCCTTGGGAAAAATCATACAGAGAAAAATTGCACTTCAACCAAATCTCAGAAAATCCTCAAACACAGTCATTTCTTGATCATCAAGTTAGGTTATTAATAGTTTCCTTTTCCTAAAACTGAGTTCGGATTTGTTTAAGATAATCAAAACAAATTTAACTGAACTATCAGACTTTGGTCAATTTTATTCACATCAAGGAAAAGTAATTTTAATGATTTATTCAGGGAATCCCTAGTTGATTTAAAATGTAAATATTGTCGGAAATAGAAATAGCTACGAGATTATGTTTATACATGGATGACAACCCTACAGATATCATAGATATTGCTTCACTTCCAGTGAACCTGTTTAGTACCCCGTTGAAGTTATATGCATCTCCCATTGAATTTATTTTCACCGCTTCAATTAGTGATTTTGCATTTTATTTGAGATGAGGGAAATCATTACATGAATCTCCTTTCATCGTCTCTTTTGGACAAAAATGGGGGCAATTGATTTTACAAATTTCCTTTTACCATTTGTCTTGGACTAGATGGGACCAATCATTTTATGAATTTCTTTTCACCATCTGTCTTATATGTTTTATATATTTTTGAAGTGGGGGCAATCAATTTGTATGTAACATACAAGGATGATATTTGCTTAAGATTTGACAATAAAGGTTTGTCAACAGTTTTTTATTGTACTCTGAGCTAAATCTCTCCCGATCTTCAATACATCTTTACCTATAGGGAAGATCTTATGAGGAATTTTTATTTTCTGGGGATTTTCCTTGAGCGAACTAATCAGTTTAAATCTGTTAGAAGATATAAAGTTATCAGGATTAGCCTAGACATACTTTCTTTCAGTTAAAATCAAAGGAAAATAAAGATTTTTGCCTAATCTCGTTTTGAAGCTCTGGTTTTTTAGCTTTCTGAGTCAAGGCAAAATTCTTTCTTTCTATAAAGGTTTAAGGCTAGGTAGTAAAAAACAGAATAGATTAAAATCTCAGAGATAGGATAAATGAAATAGAATGAGGACTAAGAGTGGTTTGTCAGAAAAGAATCTCATTTCCACACAATCTGCTTTTCGATTACCAACTTCTCTTATTTTTATTCTTGTTTTCTTTTTCTTTTTATTTAGAGGTTTTCATATTCATACTTTTCTGATCTTTGATTAGGTGACCATTTTTACATGAGTAGAACCTTGTTAATATTTGATAAGATTTCCTTTAGAATTTTAGCTTGAACAATAAGCATAGAATTTCATACCTCAAATTTCATTTATATTTTAAACCAAACCAATTATGAATTCATCACCTGTTTTGAGAGAAAAAAAATATCCTAAAAACTGAGCGTCGAATTCTGATACCTCCTTATTTCTCATCTAATAATAAATATTTAAGGAAACTAAAATTGTGAATTCAAACAAAAAACCAAATCGGTAAATACAATGGTAAGGTGAAACATGATTATTGCATAAAATGTATTAGATAGCGCCCATTGATTGGGGCGTCAAAAGCTTTCCCATCAATATTTTCCAGTAGGAAGGAATTCTTTCCTTCTGTAGCTACAATTTTGAATGGTTCGAACCAGAGATGATCGAACTTGCCATGTTTTCCTGAATCTTCTTTTCTAGCATCCCATTTTAAAACTAGATTACCGGGAAGGAACTCCCAGTCTTTTATTTTTTTATCGAAAAGAGATTTCATATTATCTTGGTATTTTTGAATTCTTTCATCGACTTTGGCCCTGTTTTGCTAGACTTCAATTATTTGGTTTATCCTCCTCGTTACATCATTCAACTCTTTGTTTGTGTCTTTCCATAGCTTCATTACTGGAATAACTAGATTAATAGGGAGGACAATGTCAGTTCCATAAACCATTTGGAAAGGAGACATACCTATTGAATTCTTAATGCCGATTAGATTTTCCCATAAGGCGTTATTTAGTTGAACGCGCCAAGCCTTATTATTCTCCGTTAATAATCTCTTGATTATATTCATCAAAATTTTGTTGGACGATTCGACCAACCCATTTCCCTGAGGATAATAAGTTCTAGAATGCCCCAACACAATGTTGTATTTTTTACAAAAGCTTATCATTGCCATAGATTTGAATGCTTGGGCATTGTCCGTAACTATTTTCTAGGGGAAGCCAAATATGGATAGGATGTTCTCCTCCAAAATATTTATAACTACCGAATCTGTGGAATTCCAAATTGGAATGGCTTCAACCCATTTCGTGAAATAATCGATGGTAGTTAAAATCCATTTATGTTGTGCACTTGACTGTGGGTGAATTTATCCGAAGAAATCCAGGCCCCATTGTTGAAAAGGATCCTTTGTCTTGACTAGGACTAAAGGTAGTGTAGGGATCCTTTGTTTACCAAAGAATAGTTGGCAAGGGTTGCAGGCTATGACATTAGCATTCACATCAGTAAATAACTTTGGCCAATAATATCCAACTCTTAGTATCTTGTAGCTCATGGCCCTTCAGGCATGATGTCCTCCACACACGCGTTTGTGAAATTCATTTATGACGTCCTCTATTTTAGGTTCTGTTAAACAATGTAGAAAGAAACCTAGAGGAGTTTTCCAGTATAGTTGACTTACAGTAATACAGTACTTAAATGCGTGTAGCTTCAACATTCTTTCTTTGGATGGAGTCATGTCACTCGGGCACTCAAGGTTGAGGAGATACAAAACGATATCATGATACCATTCAAAAAAAGAAAATTTATCCTTGAAATGGACTATAGGGGTTTGATCACGAAGTAATCATATGTCTGGAATATATCCATGTGATTCCATATGATTTATACAAAGTGCTCTGAAATTCGACTCTGCTAATAATTTCTCCAGACCCTGACCTTTGACCAGCTTGGCCAGTTTTACTTCTAGGTCGAACTCCTGAATTTTGGCTAACCACTGACCTCTCCTACCATCACTGTCCGATTGTACCAATATATATTTGACAGAGCTTGTTGGCACATAGACAATTATTATGGAATGCAGTACATATGTCTTGAAATATTTTAGAGCTTTCACCATAGTGTAGGATTTTTTTTCCAGTATATCGTATCTTAATTAGGCATCTCTAAGTCTTTTACTGAAAAAGTCGATCGGTTGCTCGAAACCTTCTTCATTATTTTGGATAAGAACTGCTACGATAGTATGTTCAGATGTGAAAGAAAAGATCAGGAATTCCTCAGTATAGTCAGGACTAACTAATACTAGAGCTTGGCTTATAGCTTTCTTAACTTGCTCGAATGACGCTTTAGCTTTGATAGTCCATTTGACTTCACTGTATTTCTTCAACATATCTGTGATTAGTTAAACAATTTCAACAAAGTTGGGGATGAATATTCTTAAAAAATATATATTTCCTAAAAAAGATTGGATTTATTTCTTATTTCTAGGTATGTTTATCGTGTCAATATCCTCGACTCGCTTAGGATCAACCTTGATACCATCATTTGATACTATATGACCCAAAAAATTTCCTTCTTGCATAAAGAAATGGGACTTTTTAGGGTTAAGAAACAAACCAATCTTTCTTCATTTCTCGAAGGTTTGCTTAAGATGAACCAAATGTTTTGCATCGGAATTAGAGAAAACAGTTAGATCATCTAAATAAATAACAACGAATTTATCTCTTTCACCGATGAAAGCTATATCCATCGCTCTTTGGAAAGTGGCCCCTATGTTCATCAAACCAAATGGCATTTTATCATAGATGAAATTTCCCCACGGAGTAGTAATTGCAATTTTCTCTTTATCATCTTCGTGGACAACAATTTGGTTATAATCGGAGAAACCATCGATCATAGACATTCTATTAGCTCCGACTACTTTTTCCAGGACATGATCCATTTTTGGTAGTGGGTAGTTGTCCTTGAGGGATGATCAGTTTAAATTTCTGAAATCTACACAAAGCCTTATTTCTCCAGTTTTCTTCCTCACATGTACCAAATTTTCTACCCATTCAGAATACCTAAGTGGGACGATAATATTTGCGTCGAGAATTTTCTTGACCTCTCTTTCTATTAATGGTAAGAGGATAGATTGATCTTTCTTAGTTTCTGTCTAAAATGTTTGATACCATAAAGGGATCTTATGTTCAATTACAGAGGTATCATACGTTCTTAAATCATCATAGGACCATGCAAAGACGTCTTTATATTGTTTAAGCAATTCAACACATTTAATATTCACGTGGGCTGGAAGGTATTTAGATAACTTGACTATGTTAAGATCTTCTTTAGTTCATATATCGCAGTCTTCAACCTCCTCAAGCTACGGTCGTAGGGTAGATTTTAAGGGTATATCATCTTGGTCAAACAATCTCTCTAAGGGTATCAAAACTCTGGGGATCTGATTGTTCTTGAGTACAAGCATTCGGTGATTTGTGATCTTATCTTGGAACTTTTCAGAATTTTCCCCTTCTTGCATGATCTTGATAGGATCATTATGGTTTTCTTGGTCTATATGAGTCTCAGAGAATTCATCAACCATTTCTAGAAATTGTTTAATCTTCTCATCATCTTCAAAGACCTGCCAATGCTGCACATTATTTGGGATTGAAGGTTTGTGTCTTATTTCTATATGATACTTCAATTTTAGGACACTAGGAGGCATAAATGTTCCAGTGGATTTGGCCAAGGAGTCCTCCTGTTGATTTTCCATTCTGGGAATGTGATGAATGTCAAATGAAGAGAAGAAATTCTCAATCATATCCCAGGCGCAGTTTTTGTATGACCTTAGCCTTGGATGTTTAGCTTGATATTGTTGCCTCATTTGTTTTACAATAAGTTTTGCATCAAGATAAATTATTAGATTCTCAATTTTTAGTTTCCTGGCGACCTCTAATCCTAAGACCAGATCTTCGTACTCACAAAAATTATTTGTATAATTAATTTCCCACTGTAATATGTATGAAAAGGGGATGATGTACTCATCTCCGGGTGCAACAAAAAACACTCCAGCTACTGCCCCTTCATAAGACGAAGAGCCATCAAAAAACATCTTCCATACTCCTTCCCTGCTATTTACACTTTTATGTGGTTTTTCCATTATTTTGTTTTTTACTTCTATACATTCTTCAAAATCATGGTCTATTGATAAAATAAAATTTCCTAGATCTTGATCGACAACATAGACTGGACAATTGTTTGGGTTTTTTGGGTCACTTACAGTGTATGCCAGTCTAGTCTCCTTGTACATTCGAGTAAATTGTCCACCAAAAATCAGGATCGTAGCATATGTCATGTCCAGTTGAAGTGATCCTCCAAGTTTTGTGCCCCAAGACCTGGATAAAAGCATGCCATACTTGGCAGGGATGTCAGCAACGACTACATCTATAAGGATACTCTTTACAAGAATCTGTGCAAGATTCACTACTAGATCCTTGATCATGCCTAGACACATAACCTTTCTGTAATTAAAAGAATATAAGTCCTGATAAGGTCTAGTGATTTCAAGGCCCAACTTTTCCATGATAACTTTAGGAATTAAGTTGTGAGAGGCCCCATAATCTAACATATAGTTATGAAGTAAGTGATCATGCTTAGTTAAGGTAATATAAAAAGGAGTTACATAATCCTTATCATTTTCAATGTGTGGACCAAACATAATCGTCGGTCTTTCATCTTGCAGATTTATCACGTTTGCATGAGATTCAGTATCAATTTTTTTTATCATTTTAGCAATCAGTTTTTATAAATTGGATTCTTAGCGAGCTCAACTAGAGGCATGGGGATTTTAATGTTATTTATTTCATTTTCTAAACTAAAACCTCTAGCTTTTTTTTTGCTTTCCCTAGTTGAAGTTTGTGTTTCTATATTCTATGTTTTCTTGGTTTGTGTTGCTTTGGTTTCAACTGTTTTGGTTTGGGCATCTTGTTTTTCAACTAGTGGCTTAGTAATAACCGCCTCATTAGCTTTGTTTCTTGATAAAATATTTTTTGGTGGACTATTTGCAGTATTCGTTTCTCTGGGCCTTAAATTATACTTCTGTTGAAATTCAACCATTATGGAGTCAGTGATTCCTTGATATGTAGACTCCCCTAGATTATTTATACTTTCCTCGTTACTAAATAGGGGCTCTTGGTCTAGAGATATTTTGTAATCCTGTCTAGTTAGATGGGGTTCCTGGTCTTCATCACTAAGTTTGTTTATGTCTTCTTCTAACCCCTCATAATTATGCATATCATCTCCTATAAAATTTTATGTTTTAAATGGAGCTTGTATTTTTTTATCTTTGTTTTTTACTTGTCTTTGTTGGGTTCAGGGGTTAGGATTTCTCATGAAATATTTTTTAGCAAATGGGTCAAGTTTGGATTGGTCTAGTTCCATTCTAGATATTTTGTTTGACAAATCTTTGATTATCTTAGCCATGTCGTCCATTTTTTCTCCGACAGACTTCCCAGATCCAGAGGGTCCTGCTTGTTCCCTAAAGTGTTTAGATTCTTTGGCTCCTATCTCAACCTTGGATTTTAGTTTACTAGATGCCATCATGTTTGATTCGATCTCTATGGCGTCGTCTTGCATAAATATGAGGGTATCCGATCTTATTTCCCTTAAAAGTAGGGCGAAGTTGGGCTCAAAAGCCCATGCGAAAGTCAACTTCTTTGTAGGTTGAGAGGTTTTAACTTTTGCTGGAATTTTCTGATAAAGTTTGTTAAATCCCTGAGTAAATTCAAGAACCGACTAAGAATTATTTTTTCACAATGCCCCGAATTCAGTTAAATAGTAAAATGGTCTTTCATTTCTCCCCACTGTCTTAAAAAAGAGTTTTCTAAATCATCGTATGGCGGTAGGGATCCTATCGAGAGTCCTCGAAACCAGATTCTTACTTGTCCTTCGAAAGTTTTCACTAAAATTCTTAAGCAAACATCCTCATGCTCAATGCCAAGGATATCAGTGAAATAATCAAAAAAGGTTACGTGTTCTATGGCCGTTAAATCTCTTTCTCCCTTAAATTTTGGTAAGTTCTTCATATAATTTTCAGGTAAATCATGAAGGATGGGGGGAAGGATTCAGAGATCGTATATGGCCACTACTTTGAAAAACATCCTAGGGGGTGGAGGTTGTCCTTGACCACCTCCTCCTCCAGCAGCAACCATTGGAAGTCTGGGGGATGAACTTAGGGAGTTAAAAAGAGGGTTTTCAAAAACTTTTAGGGACCGAAGTGGTGACCTTTCAACTTCTTTGGCATGTGGCGAAGGGAAATATGGAAAATGATCGTTAGGAGATGCAAAGTCTAGAAGAGGAGGGAAAGGAAAACGTGGATCTGTTTCCTCAGACTTACAAGATGTGTAAATAGGGGAACCAACAGGAGACTAATCAGGGTATAAAGTATGCTCTTTAGGGTTTCAGAGAACTGGAACCTTTTCTTCTGGCAAGGATGGCTAGGAAGAAAATTAACAACAACAGGTATAGAAGAGACTCCTTTGTTTGGATAATTAGGAGTATTAGAAGAGTCAATATCAATCTTTATTTCTAGTACGACTTCCTTTGGGTTCTCGTGCCTAACCTTGGGCTTGCTAGTTGATGCCTCTGCAGAGGATGTTTGTTTGATACTCTTTTCGGAAGTTAGTTTTTCAACCAAAACCGTAGTATTGACCGATGTAACTTTGGGTTGGTACTTTTTACCTGTCAATACGGTAATCAACTTGAGGTATCCCTTTGGTTTTAACAACCTTTCAGTATCTGATACAGGTGTGGTCTGTTGATCGTCTGAGTTCTTTCTGGTATTCTTTCAACCGAATGCCATCTTATCTGTGGTGGAGTCGCCAAGTGAAAGATAAAAATAGCATTAATATAGTATTCAATCTTTGTTCACTATCAAAGATAGAATATTACCTTGTCGTTTTCCTAGGGAAAAATAACTTCATTTCTCCATCCTCGGTAGCAGCGCCAATAATATGTTGGTCCTGAAATTAAACTTAAGGCTCAAAGGATAATGTTAGGCATTAGGAAAGTTATGAGAGTGTTTTTTAAAAGTGTTTTTTCTATCTTAGTTATATGAGAAAAACCCCTTAAATGAAATTAACAGTGTGGCAACATAGAGTCTGTATTTTGTGTCTCAGTCGAAATTGAAATATTGAATGGTATAAAAGAAAATACAAAACTGTAAAACAAAGCAAAGCATCAATTATTGAACAATTTCACCCTATTGCAGTATAAGAAAATATATAGTGTAACCTTGAATAAAGTGTAAAATACAATAATCCACACAACTTGCAGGTCTTGATTTACTCACAGTAAATACAGAGGAAAAACTGCTTGCTTAAACAATTAATGGTGCAATATGATTTCAGTAGTTGTTTTACTAAATTGGAATCATACATTTATCACATAAATACTTAAAGAAATGTTGAGATATTGGAAAACATAGAAGAAGTACATAACCTGGATTAAACAAAACTTGGAATTTCTGTCTGCGCTTGTATTAATACTCAATAAGGATGAGTTTTATCTCTTACAATTGACAAGAAGCAACCTTTAATAAGTCTTCAATAATTGTATTTATACAAAATGGTCTCAACCCAGTAACGGTTGGACTTCTCATAATTTAAAAATAGTAAATATTTTTGAATAAGATTACAACATGTAAAAACTGAAAAGTTCCATTAGCCTTCTCCTATGTCTCTTTGTCTACTGGCAGAGACATTTCTTCTCCTCGTCCTTTAACCTGGAAACATATGGAATCTGATCTTGACTTGTATGAGTACTATGCACATATTTTCTCATTTGTTTCCATATGTGCTTACTTTTCCATATTCGACACATTGGATGCATCTACTCTCTAACTGTACCACCAGTCCATAAGGTTCAGTTGCTTCATTTGCTCCAAAAATGTATAACTTCTTTTCTACTTGAGGCGACCTTTCCTGTATCTATTTTTCTCCCAAATATGTGACCTGTAACTGCAAGCTTGGGTTTACTATCCATTTGTTTATTTGGATAAGATCAATTTGATTCATTTGTTGGATCGTTGCCATGGATTCTTCTTTGCTCGTCGTAGATTTATATTGATTCTTTGCTATGTCAATTTGTCCTAGGGCTTCGTAGATAGTATTTCCTTCAACATCCAATAGCCTTTTGTCTAGTGAAGATATTTCTTCTAAACAAGCTTCGTTCACCTCTTTTGACAATATTTATTTCCCAGGCCTTCAAAATTATGCCACCTCTGGTTTGCTTAGAAAGAGATAGTCGAGGAACCTTTGATACATCATCTTTTGGTACTAGTAATATAGCCTCCTGAAACTTGGCCCGAGCTTAACAAGCTTCTCTTTCTTTAATGTAAATGTTCTTCAGGGAAAGGTCTATTACCCAGTAACAATTTTGGATGGCTTCCACTTTTGTAAAGAGATCCCGCTGGGCTGATTCTAGCTTTTCTTGTACCTCCAATGCTTGAGCCTAAAAAGATTCCATATCTACTATTGTCCCTTCAGTCGAGTCTATCTTGGCTTGTAGTTGCTTGATCAATTCTTCTTGTTGAGTGACCAATCCTCTATTGGCCTGTGAACTTTGATAGAGCTCATCAAGGTTAACTTTCAGCTATTGGATATGATGTCTGTCATAGGCTCTGACTTGTTCAAACTCTTTTTTCATCTTATTTCTCACATCCTATTCCATAGTCATTATCTAGTCTTGCAACTTCCCTACCAACACATTTCTATGTTTCAGCTGCTCAGCTAGATTTTCTACTGACCACTGATTGGTCGTGGCGAAGGGACCTAATGAGCTTGACATCTCCTTAGTAAATTCTGAATCCTCTAGATTTTGTTCATCATACAACATTCTTTTCCTTTTTATTATTGCACCATATTTCTGATGTGTTTCTCGTTTAACTATGGCCTTCCTCTTCTTGCTGAAAAAGAAGTCCAAAGGAGGCATTTCTTCGACTGAAATCGGGGTAAGATCATCAATAAAGATGACTTCGGAACTAGGATTTCCATGACTTGACTGCAAAGGTGTTAATGAAAAAATGGGGCTATATATGTGGACATTTGTTGCTCTGTTGTATCGATAACTATTATGTTTGGTGTAGAAGGAGACGTATCCTCCCCCTTTTTTAGAAAAGCTTCAATCTGAGCTTTATCTTGAGCGTCCAATGGGTTTGATAATGAAGTCTCCAACTCTTTCATCAAGACTTCGACGTTCTTTGGGTTTTCTTCAATACCCTGTTTGTCGGAACTTCCTGCCTCAAAACCCGGAGGTGTAGCTTCCTATGTAGACAAAGGTGTTATTGGTTCTCCCTATAATACCTTAGGCAAGTTGTTCCGCCTATTCTTTTGGAAATTGAAAAAGCTAGGCTTTTGATCTGGTGTCAGAGTTTGGACTATGTTCAGTACTTCATCGTATGACCTGACTCCTCTGAATATTTCATCTTGTGGGGAATTCTCGTATACAAACTAATTGGAGCCTTAGGATTGGATGAAAAAAAACTGCCTATAGGGATTTTTTGACTAGTACAAACTAACCATTGAACTAAATGATTACAATGATACTTGCAGCCAATGGTGTTGAAAGGAATGAAGACCCCCTCTTGAAATTTACTCCAAATAAACCAACAAAAATGGATCTTAGGTGCTAAACCAAAACAAAGGCAAGGCTTCCAATGCCTTTTGATATATTGTTGAACAATATAGAACGTCCAAAAAATCGAATCTGGTTCAAAGACAAGTTATACAATCAATTTAGCCTCATCATAAAAATATATTGTCGCCACATACGAACCCTCCAAAATTCGATGTGAATTAATTTAATACAAATCCCAACCATCAACAATCAAACCAAATTTCTTGAAAAAATGCATTCTCGAGCAAGTCCATTAATCCAGACTCCTTAAGCAGATAACATCAACTTCCTTAAAATCATGATAGCAATTAGAAATAATAATCTGACCAACCTCCCTAGCCAACGGACTCGGACACAAATGTGCAAGCGCGTCTCTCCCTTTTCTACAACAATCCGGCCGTGTTCTCTCTTGACCGATCCTTCCTATGATTTGAAGCTGTCTCACGGATCTGAGTTTCCTCCGCTCCGATTTGAAGCTCTCTCACGATACCATGCGGACTTTCTCTTCCGTGATTAATGCAGCTGGATTCAAATCCCAACGTGTTCCTCTGTCGTTGATGCCAATCCATAGGTACTGCGAACTCCAATCTTGTAACTTCAAAATGGGCAATGGATTTGATAAAAGATAAAATTGGTTAGAATATATAGTTCTTACTTATCTAATAAGTTTGATAATGTATTGAGAAGTAGAGTTAATTTTTATCTGAGTTGTGTGATGTTATTTTTAAGAGGTTATTTAAGAGTTGGATTTGTGAGATTCATGTTTGTTGTGTTGTTGAGATATTATCTCAAGCTCTCCATTTATCTTTATAATAAATTATACTGATAAAGCATGTACACTCTATATAATAGAGTCCAATATATTAATATTAAGTTAATTTAATATTTGTATATTATACTCTACTCTTCCATTTTATCAAAATTGTAGATAAGTTTCTTCTAAATCCACTCTGATATCAATTGACTAAATAGAAAAAGAGTATTGTACACTACATCCCTACAGCCCTAGATGATGCAAACCAAACACACCAAACATATGTATAAGCTACCCCTCTAAAAATTATTTTTATAATCCATTAAAACAAAATATAAATATATATAAATAAGAAGAATTTGGATATTTGTCATAAAAAAAAAAAATTTCTAAAAAAATCTCTAAAACATATAAAAATGATCTATCTAAACTAGATTGAAAATATGACGACTCTTTCGGAGCTTCGCTCATCCACCTCATTAATAGCATGAGTAGTTATATTTCAACGTGCAGGTCATGTTGTATCGTTCCCAAAAGTCTTTCAGCATTCACTTATTTCACTTCACCAAACTTGGATCTTATCGTTATGTCAAATTTGGATCTTATCGTTATTTCACTTCACCAAATTTGTTCCCACACTTTAAAACTAGCACACCCTGTAAGCGGGGCAAAGGGAACGTAGAAAAAACTATTCTTTATGGCTATATTTTCTATTTCTTGGGTTTTTTGGCAACAAAACCATAGGTAACGATGTCATTGTAATGGGAAAAGTAGGTAGTCACATCCTAGCCCCGACCCTGCATGTCACTGTCGTTGGGGCAAGGCCGACGATGAGGTGAATATAATGTCTTAGTTTAAATTTTCTATGAAATGATTATTTTCAGGGGATATTTTTTGAGGATCTTTTCGAAATCTGGTGAAAAATTGTTATATATTATTTTGTAAAATATAAGTACTTTTATGATTTTTAAAGAACAAAAAATAGTGATTTCATGCAGATTTATATTGTTGGATTCAAATGAAAAAAAATAAAAATAAACATCTAATATAATCCGCAAATAAATTAATTTAAAAAATACAACATTCAATGAACAATTCAATTTAAACTAATTATCATTGCAAATAACTAAATCTTTAAAAATACATAAACTTGATGCTTTGCAACTCTTAACTTAAACTTTTATCTTATTTTATCTAAACAAATTGATATCAACATTGTACTATTTAATCATCATAAACATATATGGCAAACAAATTGATATAAACAATTGTAATATTTAATCATCGTAAATATATATGACAATGGAAAAATATCCGAAGAGAATATATTCTTGAGAAAGCATACCCCGGCCCGGCCATATTCGGGTAGAGCATATTTCTTTTCTTTATAAACGATACCACGTAGGCTTTCTGCAAATGAGGTTTATTCGAATAATTTCATAGTTCCCATGAAACACCTGTTTCAACTGTATTGTATTAACCCACAATCTCGAATAAGGGTATTTTGTATCTTATAGACT
>CBVK0101479664.1:0-17657 GCA_900067695.1 Picea abies | reverse complement strand
CACAATTAAGCATGGGTTCTCTTACTCCACAAAGCGTCTTCCCATGAGGGATTTCACCATAAGGGGACCACTTTCGAGTTGATCCATATTTACTTCTTATCAACCATGAAAAAACAATAATGAGTCATATTTATATCAAACAATATTGGGTCCATTACCGAAACCTTTGTGCTATGGGGCTTTCTTCAAGGGTTGACATCAATGACAACCAACCTTAATCAACACTTGACTCCTCCAACTCCTGGTATCTGAAAATCTGATTTCCTGATCTATGAAACTCTTTGTTGATGTGCCTATTTCAATATTTCGGCGTTTTGCATTTTGGGATTTTCTACCATTAGTTGCTTCCTTGACTCATAGAGTTTACGGTTCTGATCTTGCCACTTTCTCTTGTTCATCATCGTCGGGCTGAGCTTGCCATCAATGACAAACAAATACTCTGCCGCCTGTCTGCCCATAATAAATATGCCAACAATTCTTGGGAAGGAGACAATCATCCACACCGATCAAAATTCACTACAGTTCATGCAAACCCAAGGAAAATTGCAGAATGGCCTCCATCATAAGTGGTCCACATACTTACAACAGTTCCACCTCAACATAAGGTATAAAATAGGAAGTACCAATTGAGTTGTTGATTGCCTCAGTTGACCTCCAGTCGTGGAACTCACCACGATGCTAGACTCTTATGACCATGCGACCTCCGGATGGCCCCACCTCTACAAGACAAACCCTGACTTCTCCACCACCTACTAAATGTTGGGTGCCAACTCAATGGTTGCTAATTTCCATCTTTAAGATGGGTTGTTGTTCCATTTGGGCCATCTCTATGTTCCATCAAGCAAGAGAACGAAGATTATTTGGGAAGCTCACTACAGTCGGGTGGCAAGAGACTTTGGCATTGAAAAGATGATAACATTGATGCAGAAAAATTTCTACTAGCTGGAAATTCAACAGGATGGAGACAAGTATATCAAGTCCTACACTGCCTTCTCTATTGCCAAATCGACCACTAAGAAACAAGGCCTATACACCCCTCTGCCTACTCCTGACAGGCCATGGGAATCCATATCAATGGACTACATGTCGGGCCTCTCATCCACCAAGAGGGGAAAATGACTTTGTTTTTGTGGTTGTTGATCGGTTTTAAAAGATGACGATTCTAGCCGCCTGCAAGAAGAACATCACAAAAGAAGCCACTGCCAATATCTTCTTTGAATGAGTATGGGTACATTTTGGGATCCCACAAACCATTATCTTAGATTGATGGGTGTTCTATATGCATTAAAAACCCTCAATTAAATTGTCAACCTGGATTAAGTAAACTTAGAGTTGTATCAAAATATATGCCAAGGTAGAAGGATTGGTAGTATTATAGTATAAATAAGGGAATGGCTATCTAAGGGCTAATATACTCAAGCAAGGACTACTAATGATCAAAATCTACTAAGCAACTCAAACTATGTACCCTAAGTAACCTTTGAACGAAGGATCGATGGATAGTTCTTAAGAAAGAAAATGGAAACCCTACTTAAAGCAAACTAGTTCATTCATAACAATAAGCAATAGTAAACTATCTACCTAATAAGCAAACTAATTTTAATTAACCTACTCAAACTCAATAAACAACTACCCTATCAAAGCAAGGAAATGGACAAGCAACTACCCTATCAAAGAAAAATAAACAAGCAAGCAACTACCCTATTAAAGCAAATGAACAAGTAAGAAAGCAACTAGGTAACCTATGATAACTTCTACAACAAGTAAACTAATCAAGAAGCAACTAATTGAGCTAAGAAACAAGTGAACTCTATTCTTTAAATTAAACTTCACAACTATTTCTAATTTACAAAAGGAAATCTACTAAATTGAAAGCATTATGATAAAAAACAATTTACAACTAATCTCTATGATAAACAAACTACTCTTTAACCTACCAAAGCAAAAGACTATCTATCCTACAAAAGCAAGAAAACTATCTCCTAAGCTATGAAAGCAAGAAAACTATCTTCGAATCTATGAAAACTCAAATATAGTGTTGATGGTTGTGTGAATGTCTCTGGTGTCTTATAATATCACGATGACACTTAACAATGAAAGATAATTCAAGAGGGATAAACTCGATATTGACTTCAATAGAAAAGTGAAAAGTGTGAATTAGGAAATCCAGTGAGAACTTAGTCATTATGAAAACAACATCAATTACCTTGCATATCCATGTGACTATTACTCATGCATTAATCATCAATAGTTATAAAGAGATTATGCTATGAAATTCAATTTCACTCTATACTACATAAGCAAACTCATACTATACTAAATTCAATCATTAACTACAACTTGAAATTGCAACCTAAATCTAAGAAAGAAATTGCATGAAGTAAGCTAAGCTAGTTCTATTTAATAATTCAAATTGCAAAAAGAGGAAATGCTCATAAACATAATTTAAAGATTATTTCAGCATATGACAAGAAAGAAAATGAGCAACAAAATGACGAATTAAATAAATAAAGCTGAATGGAAACTAGATCGGAAAATTAAAATTGAAAACTAACGGCTAATGACTATCCATCCATCGAACCCTATCAAAGAAAACATGAATTAAAAATTATGTTTTAAAACTCTGTTTTTATCATCTATTTCAGCATAAAAGAAAACTTAATTTATCATCTAGCTACACACACGGTTAGTATCTAAGCTTGAAATCTTCTTCTACTAACTAAAAATTCATTTCATATCAACAAGATCCTTCATAATAACCTGCAAAACTAAATTAAATCAATTAAATCATAAACATCAATTTATAAAACAAAGAAGCAAAATAACAATTCATGTACAAAAAATGAAATAAAAAGACATCTATGATATCTAATTCACAAGAAAACTCATAAAATAGTTACCCAGACTGTTGGTGGGCCCTATTGGAGAAATTTATATTTTCAACACACTAGTTCAGTGGGAGTTAACTGACTAGTTCTATTTTAGACTTTTTATTTTTACCATCACTATTATGCATGCATGCATTCCTAAAGAAAGCTAACTGCTTGATTTCTTTTCTTAATTATGGAATGTTTTTCCCTATATATGAGTGTATTCCACTCATTCATTGTATCATATTGATCATGATCTATGTATCAATCATCAGCTCATTGGAGTAGTGTGANATGATCTATGTATCAATCATCAGCTCATTGGAGTAGTGTGAATATATTTTCTCATTCTTCCATATTGAATCTCTCTTCCTTTCTTGATAATATTTGTTTGTACTTGCTTTAGCTAGATCTCTTGTGTAGGTTTCTATGAAACACTGACATGGTATCAGATATATGCTGCTTGGAGCAAGCCAGACAAGCCAAAGAATAAGGAAAATCAGAGTTTTGGCGAGATAAATCTATGGTCGTAAATTTCAGCACTTATCACTCCCAAATGATTATGATTTTGATGAAAAAACCCCTAAAGAAAGTAAACCAGCCCATTTTGGAAGTGGGTTTTCAACTGTTTAGCGAGATTCTTTACGGTTTGCTCATAAAGTGAGCCGCAAGATAGCCTCCTGAAACTGATACGAATCTGTGGTCATACCTTTCCACATTCATTTCTCCCAAAATTTTATGCTTTGGAGGAAACAAGCTGCAATGAAAGTAAATCTGCCCATTTTGGAAGTGGGTTTTCAACCGTTTGGCGAGATTCCTCACCATTTGCTCAGAAAGTGAGTCACAAGATCATCTCCTAAAACTGATACAAATTCTTAATTTCTTAATTTTTCACTTGCAGATTGAGAGTAATTTTTTAGGGGTTCTTAGAAACAGTGGGAGAGATAGATATGACAACTATTATACAGTCAAACTTGGTGGTAATCCTCACACCATACAATTATTTGGATTGGAAGCCCAAGGCGACATTCCAACTCAAAAGAAAAGGACTATATAATTTAACGATGGCGACAGAAACAGAACCTACATCAACGATTGAGAAGATGAGATGGACGAACCATAAGGATGAGGCCACATGACTATTTCTTGAATTAATCTCCACTAATTTATGGTTTCATGTTGCTGCATGAAAAACTCCAAATGAGATCTGGACCACCTTGGAAGGACCCTTTGGAAAGCAGGATGAGATGTGAGGTCATATGCTTGAGGTAGAGTTGAATACCTTAGACCCTAAAAGTTTCGATAATATACAAGATTTTTTTACTAAATTCAAATCTTTGTTATTGAGCTTGGGTGAATGTGGTATTGACAAGTCTACACAAGAGAAACAACTTATTCTAACAATATTGGGCAAGCTAGGACCAGAATACACTATAAATGTTTCCAATTTCCATTATGGCAGATGTCTTTTTGGAACAAATTGGAAAATGCATACGTTGGCTCAGTTCATTGAGTCTCTTACACAAGAGAAGACAAAACTCATGCATATGGGCCTCATGAAATATCCCAAAGAAAATGCACTCACCATGTAGGATGGAAAAGGGTCATTCAAATAGAATAGGAAGGAGGGATATTCCAAATCCTTTAATGATTTTTCAAGTTCCAAAGACTCTTCAGATTCCAAGAAGAAGAAGAAGGGAAAGCAGTGCACTTACTGCAATAAACTGAATCATGAAGAATCCACATGCATGAAGAAACATATTGATCTTATGGAACATGCACTTCAGCAGAACAACCTTGGAAACTTCATTCCAGAGGGCGTCAAGAAGCAGAAGGAAGAAGATCCTGCTTCTAAGAAAGGTAATCATCATGCTCTTGTTGCAATTAATTCCTCATATGATTCATGGACTATAGACTCTGGTGCAACCCATCATATGGCAGCAAAAGAGGAAGTTTTCTCTTCCTTGAGTCCATGCTCAAGACCCCCTATTCTCATGGGAGATGATACTCCAGTAGCAGTAGTAGGAGAAGGGAGAGTGGAACTCCACAATGACAATTTTGAGAATGTTTTACATGTTCCAAAGCTTTCTATGAATCTGCTCTCAGTTGATCAAATCACTCAAAAAGGTAAAAAGGTTGAATTTACATCAGATTTAGTTTCAGTAATTGACATGCATGACAATTCCATCATTGCAATTGGTGAGGTGGATCACAAGTCAAGGTTGTATAAATTCACTAAGTTTTTCGACGACGACTCCTCTATTCTACTTACACATAAGGAGCGTACTTTGCATGCACCTCCAGTGCAACATGCATATACTCTTGTTCTTCCATCAGTTTTAGACATCAGAGATGATTCCATACACTCAGATTCTATACATGGAAATAAGCAGGTAGTACAACTAGATAAGAAGCCAGTGCTGAAGCTTCAGCAGATTCCCAAGAAGGAAAAGACCACACTTCAGGAAGCAGGAAACCTTAAAGTGAATCAATTGGATTCGAGGATGACTGGATCTCAACATGATGAACCTTCTCATGTACTTTCATATTCAGAACCTACAATGCCCATGCATTGTTATATGGTTCAATCTACTGATCCACAGAACTACAATAAGGTTGTGGGAAATCCATTATGGAAAGTAGTGATGCAGAAGGAGTATGACTCACTCCTATAGAACCAAACTTGGAATCTGGTTCCACATCCACCAGAAAGGAATTTTTGCAGGTGCAAATGGGTCCACAGGATCAAGAGGTACAAGGCCCAACAGGGTGCCAAAGGACTTCATCAGATCCATAAATATTTCTACATCTTCAAGAAGACTTTCAGTGAGCAGAAGTTTCAGACTTTGTGGGATCATCTTGCAGTGAAGAACATAGTTGCTTAGTAGCTACCATTTTCTTCTTTTGATACATTATCTTTTGAGGGGGGGATTTGTTCCCACGTGGTTTTCCCTCTTTCCTCGTTTTTATTCAGTGTTCATTAGTTGCATTGTACATGAGTACCTAAAATGGCCTAGTATCCGGGACTCATTTCTTACTCCATAGTGATGTTCAATGGGGGTGTTGGAGAAATTTCTATTTTCAACACACTAGTTCAGTGGGAGTTAACTGACTAGTTCTATTTTAGACTTTCTATTTTTACCATCACTATTATGCATGGATGCATTCCTAAGGAAATCTAACTACTTGATTTATTTTCTTAATTATGGAATGTTTTGCCCTATGTATGAGTGTATTCCACTCATTCATTGTATCGTATTGATCATGATCTATGTATCAATCATCAACTCATTGGAGTAGTGTGAATATATTTTCTCATTCTTCCATATTGAATCTCTCTTCCTTTCTTGATAATCTTTGTTTATACTTGCTTTAGCTAGATCTCCTATGCAGGTTTCCATGAAACACTGACAAGACCCCCAAAAAGTTATGGTGACTCCTCAAATGCACACCACGAATTTCAACAAAGCGATTTCACCATTAAAACTAAAAATGAAGGTTTTACACAATTTTGGCAAAATAACAATAAAAATTGTCTTTCTCTCTAACTCTCTATTCCTGAACTTCTTAACTATTGTCTAACTACTGAGGTGGTATTTATAATCTTTACAAACTAAGAGGTCAACCACTAGAGGGTCGATCCTCTTCTAAAAGTAGTAAATTTCATTTAAGATTCCCTAACTATCGAAATGAGGCGAGCCAATAATCGTCCAACATAACAACCCAAATCGAGTTGTCAAGAGTTCAGTAGCTAGAGGCCATGAGCATGAGAAAAACACATGTCTTTAATTCACCCATCACTGTCCGCCAATACCATAACTGTCAAATCGCCCATTGTTTTTGTGTAGGACAAAGTGTCGGACGGAGTGCCGGATGGAGTACGGGACTGACCGTCGGAAGAAAAAACAAGCTGATATTTTTCCCTGTGACACCAAAAAATGAGAATTAGATTCCTGGAAACATAAAAAAATACCTAATTACACTCAAGATCATCATAAAACATGAGTTATGCATACCCAGTGTGGATCATAGCGTTTTGACACAAAATCTCTTCAAAACATGAAAACACATATACACATTCGACAAAAATGATCTAATTAACGTCATAAAATTGGTCATATCACGGGCCCAACATAGACCGTGATAGTCAGTTCCTCAACACATTCTGGTCAAGCCTCTGGTCACTACTGGATACCAAGCTCACCAAATCCACTACCTTCCACCCCTAGATAGATGGCCAAAATGAGGTCATCAATCAGATGATCATACATATCCTATGCATGTATAATTCAAAACACCTCCACACATGGGATGAGAGTCTTCCTTATGTCCAACATATCTACAACTGAGCCCTACATGGTTCAACTGGCCACAACCCCTTTCAGGTGGGATTTGGAATCCAACTATTGGGCCCCATGGATGTTGTACTACCCCTGGTGACCACCTCGACCGACTCATCCCCTACTCCACCAGAAGTGGACAAAGCTACCTGGTTCATTGAGCAGATCCAACACATCCAACAATAGGTTTAGGATATTCTACAAAAGTCTAATTCCAATTACAAGCAGTGTCATGATCAACATCGGGTGCCACATAAGTTTCAGGTGGGAGACAAAGTTTGGTTGCACTTGCAGAAAGAACACCTTATAGGGCCCCATTGAAAGCTTCACCCACTCCATTATGGGTCGTACACCATCACCAAGGTTGTGGGTGACAATTCGTTTGAGCTCAACATTCCCCCTTTGCTTGGCCTACACTCACTCTTCATCGTGGCTCTCCTTCGACCATATTTCCCACCATTATTGGACACCTCAGAGATAGCAGAGCAGTTGACACGAACAAAGCTCAAACCTGACTGCATGTAATAGGAATCCAATGATCAGATTTTGGACACACAGATCAAGGTAACTCGACATCAAAGGATCCAACTTTGTAGAGTCGTCAAAGCAGGGAAGCTCCTGTACCAAGGCAAGTGGCACACCTGGGGCCAAATTCAGCAGAAATTTCCTCATCTGATGGGGGAAATCAACGCAATGGATACCATTGCTTCCTAAGGAGCATGGATGATTTTAAGGATGGAAATTTATTTTAAAATGTAGAAACCTTGGAGAATCTTACTAATCCTTCATATGGCAACTATAAATGTTTGGCGATATTATTGTAAAAATATTCAAATTTCTAAGGATTTTATATAGTTTTTATAAAATTTTGGCGATTTTTAAGGTAAAATAATTTTATCCTATAGAATTTGGGCGAATCATTTTTAAAATAGAGAATCTCGTTTTTTGAAAAACCATGGAAAATTAGACCATGAGCGAAATATATCCCATAAAATCATCAATTCTAAGGAGGGAGGATTGATCCAGGTGGATATCGGTGGCCACCCACATTTCCAACTCGCTTAAAACAATTTTCTGGAAATTTTGACAATTTACTATTTTTAACATTTTTCAACTTCCGGGGCCATTTTGGGGGCCTAAATGAAGGTTTTTCGGGATCAATATTCTCAATGATAGCCAAAGGATTTTATTGAGCCCCCAAAATGAATCTCCTTGATGATACCTTTCCAAAGAGCAATCATGCACCTACAACGAAGATCATATGCAAAATTTATGACCCAGGGAAGTTGATGTACTAGCTTACCCAAACGGGGCCCACATGACTTTTGGTGCTTCAACTCCTAGGGTTAGGTTTTTGGATGTATAGGGTTTTTGACATTACTGTTTATGGTAAAAAAATGCCTTCAGAGCCTCATTTTAATCATCTTCTTGTGTATGAGCGCAATCGTCACATCTCTTCTCAAAGATAAGTCGCCACCATTCCAACAAGCTTGTTTTCCTCTTCATTTTACACTGTAAGCTTATTTCCTTGTTGAATAGAAAACCAATTTTATTGTATCTCTATTATTCTATGTTAATTATCTTTTAATAATCTATATTCATTTTGTTTTTCTCATAAAATCTAGATCACCTCCATAGTTCCATTAGCTTGTGGGTGATATGGAGTGTTCTTTTGATGCTGAATATGGATCTCTTCTGTCATTGTTGCAATTATATTGTTCAAAACACGAGTCCCCTGGTCGCTCATTAGTAATTTAGGACACCCAAACCTTGTAACTATGTTCTTGAATAAGAAGCACACAACTACCTCCACACGACAATTCGTAAATGGTTCTTCCTTTTCCCATCTTGTCAAGTATTTTGTCATGATAATTATTGATCCAGATTTATGAGAGGAAGGAAATGAATAAGAGATTGAATAAAATAACACATAGATATGGAGAACAACAACAGATATCCAGTTAATAATAAATTCTATTGAATAAATAAAATAGGTTGAAATTGTAAAACTGCAGAACTGAAAACAACTTGCCCGAATGGTGGTATCTATCTTTGAAAAGAGACATGGATTCTACGTGCATTCGTCTGAGAAGAATGATTAAAATGAGGCTCCAGAGGCCTTTTTAACATTACACATGATTGAAAAAACCATAGACATCCAAAAACCTAACCCTAGGAGATGATATCCCCTTCGTTTTAGTTGTGTGATAGCCCATTGGAAAGGTATTTTCAAGAAAGACACATTATGTCATCAAACTATAAATCCATCTATAGTTTGACTGTGGGAAGCCAAAAAAACACTGTTTAGGGCCCCAAAATGGTCCTGGAAGTATAGAAATATGTATTGACATGAAAACTTCCAAAATAATCCAGTTGGAATAGGTGGATGACCACCAATATCCACCTGGATGCTGTGTAGGGATTTAGGAAATCCCTAAAAGTGCATAACCCACAATTACAAAGAAATGTGATCATTACAAAGAAACGTGTTGGACTAAATATTGTCAAGATGAGCCAGTTGGAATAGGTGGGTGGCCACCAATATCCACCTGGATCAGTCCTCCCCCCTTAGGAATAAATGGTCTCCATTACGTTGAGTGCCCCCATTAGGTGAGGAAATTTTTGTTGAATTTGGCTCTGGGTGAGCCACTTGACTTGGTGCAAGAACTTCCCTGCCTTAACAACTTGATAAATATGGATCCTCTACTGGCAATTTCCCTTGACCTATGTGTCCACTATCTGATTAGAGGATGCATGTTCCATTCATTTAGGGTTGAGATCTATTGGTGTAAAATATTCTGCGATCTTTGAGGTGTCTAATAATTGTGGAAAATATGGTTGAAGGTGGTCCACATTAAACACTGGGTGCACGCCAAGGAAGGGGGGAGTGTTGAACTCAAAAAAAATTTCACCCACAATATTGGTGATAATGTAAGGCCCATAGAGAAGTGGATTGAGATTCTGATGGGGATCTGTAAGATGCTCTTTCTAAAAATGTAACTAGACCTTGTTTCCCACCTAAAACTTGTGCGATACCCGATGTTAATCATGGCGCTGCTTGTACTTAGCATTGGATTTATGAAAACTCTCATGGACTTGTTGGCAGACGTGTTCAATCCACTCAATGAATTTGGTGGCTTTGTTGTCCTTATATTGAACATGGGAATATGCTTCCTATGTGGTTGCAATAGTTAGTCCAACATCAATGGGACCCAAGGTTTGGAATCCTAACCCCACCTGAAATGGGCTATGGACGGTGGATCTATGGAGAGCCTTGTTGTAGATGTGTTGAACATATGGAATACTCTCATCCCATGTATGTATATACTTAGAGTTACACATGCATAGGATGTGCACAATCATCTGATTGAGGACCTTTATTTGACCATTGATTTGGGGATGGAAGGAGGTGGATTTAGTGAGCTTGGTGTCCGACAGTGGCAAGAGAATCGACCAAATTTTGTTGAGGAACCTGTTGTCCCAATATGAGATGATGGTCTATGGTATCCCATAATGTATCCACACCCACTCAAATAATATATTGGTAGTATATGCCGCTGTGATTCTCTTCTTGCATGCTGTGAGAATGACCATCTTCAAAAACAAATCAACCACCACAAATACACAATCATTGCGTTGGTTGGTGGATAGAAGGCCATACATGTAATCCATCGAGATGGATTCCATGGGCCTCTCAGGAGTAGGAATAAAGGTGTGTAAGAATTTCTTCTTGATGGTTGGCTCAGAAATGGCATAGGCAATGCAAGATCTGATATACTTGTTGACGTCCTGTCAAAGTTTTGGACAATAAAATTGTTTCTGTATAATGACCATAGTTTTATCCACACCAAAATTTCCTTCCATGCGACTTTAGTGAGCCTACCAAATCATCTTTGAACGCTCGCTTGAGGGAAAACAAAGGTGGACTAGATGGCATAACTTTCCATGCTAAATGTGAAGATCGATGGCATTCACGCTTGTACCCAAGAGCTGATAGGTGGTGGCAAAGTCAGGGTTATGCTGATAAAGTTGGGGCCACTTAGATGCTTCATGCCCACATGAATGGAGCATGGTGGTGAGTGCAACAATGAGAGGTCGATTGAGGTAGTCAACGACACAATTTGTGCTCCATGTGTTATACTTGATGTTGATATGGAACTGTTGCAGGTATGTGGACTACTTTTGATGGCAGTCATTTTGCAACATCCATTGTGTTTGTATGAACTGTAGAGGCTTGTGATCAATATGGATGATTGTCTCCTTTCTCAAAATGTAATGTTTCCATGATGAAAATATTTCACAATGGAATACATTTCCTTGTCATAGGTGGGGTATTTTGGGACAATATCTGAGAGTGTCTCACTATGGTATGCTACTAAATGACCATGTTGCATGATAACTGCGCCTACAAAATAGTTGAAGGAATCAATCTCAATATTGAATGGTTGTTGCAGATCGGGTAAGGAAGGTACTGGAGCTTAGCACAAACAATGCTTCACATAATCAAATGATCATTGTTGTGCCTTCCCCCATACGATATTTTCCTTGCCACTTCCCTTGGTCACTTGGCTGAGGGCCCATGCAATATGGGATAATCCTAATAGGAACCTTCGATAGAAGTTGACAAGTCCCAAGAAGCTTCAAACCTCGGTTAGTGTGGTCAGGGTTGGCCAATCACGGATGAATTGGATCTTAGCTGGATCCACATGTACTCCATTCTCATAAATAATGTAGCCAAAGTATTGGACCATGTTCATGCAAAAGGAGCATTTTTCCAGATTGGCATATAGCTTGTGTTGTCACAGAGTGCTCAAAACCTGTTGGATATGCTGCATGTGCTCCTCCCAAGTTCTATTGAAGATGATGATGTCATCTAGATATATCACCACAAAATAGCTGTTGAAGGGTCTCAATATATCATCCATCAACCTCATGAAATTTGTTGGTGTATTTGTTAAGCCAAAGGGCATGAACATCCATTTGAAGAGACCTTCTTTAGATTTGAAGGTTGTCTTCCATACATCAGTTGATTCGATGGGAACCTTGTGGTAGCCATACTTTAGGTAAATCTTGTTGAAGAAATTTTCCCCTCGAGTTGGTCAAGAAGGTCATCAATTCGAGGAATTAGGTACCGGTTCTTCACTGTGATTTTGTTTAATTCTCTGTAATCAATGCAGAGATGACAGGTCTTGTCTTTCTTCTACACCAATACAATCAGGATTTTTCAAGGGGAGTTGATGGGTCAAATGTTCCCCTTTTCAAGCATCACTTGGATCTGGTGATTGATTTCGTTCTTTTCCATCAACGAGCGATGATAAACTAGTCCATTAGGTAGAGGTGCACCGTGGGTTAGATCAATTAGATGCTTGAGTTGGCAGTGCATTGGTACCCTGATGGGTGAGGAGAAGATGTATCTGTACTCTTCCATGATTCTGATACAAAGAGATCCTCTGTGTAGAGGTTATGGATTTGGTTGTGACCTTATATTCACTGCAAGCATGGATCAAAAAGAATATGAACTTACCAATCTGTGAAATGAGCTTACTACATTTCTTCACAAAGATTAAAGAAATAGTGGTAGGCAGTGCTACCTCTGGTATATTGTACAATTGTCTACCCAAAGTAATAATTACAATGTGGGCTATAGACTTATACACAACATGTAGATTTCACAAATATGGCTGGCCTAAAAGAACATAAAAAATTTCAAGGGGATAAATATAACCAAATACCTCATATTTGAAGGGCTTGATGATGTAGGGTAGACTACATTGTTGTCTGATGTGCATATCTCTTCCTTGGAGAAGCCAACCGATGGTGTAGGGATGCGGGTGTAGTGCCATAGTTAGGTCTAGCCACTTTACAACCTCTACTGAGATCAGGTTCTTTTGACTTCCACTATCGATAATGAAATGAATGAGAGCCCTCTTTAACACCACCTGTGAGTGAAAGAGGTGTTTCCCTTCCTCTAGTTCTTCTAGTTCGCTTGGTTGGACTTTGGTGATAGAGACAATGGAACTGGGTTTGGAATTGATAATCTGCTTCCTTCTTTCTGGATTTGATTTGGAGTCAGAATCTACCTCTGACTCGAAATATTTCATCTCTACCACCAGTGACTACTTGGAGAGACATTCTTCAGTGTTGTGCCAAGGGATTTTATGGTATTCACACCACTTTCTCCTATCCTGCTTAGAATTCTCATTACCCTTCTTGGGTTGTGGATTGGATTGGTTGTCCTGAGAGTGACCATCTTTTCTTTATCCCTTTTTTTGTGGGTTGGGGCAATCTTTTTCCTGCTTCGACTGTGAGGAGTTTGCAGATTCAAAATTCACCTCTTCTTCTTAAATTTATTCTCAATATTGACAACATATCTATAAGCCACACCTAATGATGCGATGTCCAGAAACTCCATTTATGTTTGAATGTATCTATTCACACAACCAATGTATTTGAGCACCATATTTCATTCAGAGTATTTGATACTCAATTTGGTGTGCAGAGTATCAAAACTATTGGTCAAATATGGTACTGTCGAGTCCCTTTCCTGACACAACATGGTCCATATTATGTACTGGTCCTCGTAGCTTCCAATAAGGTAGTGTTTTTCTTTAATGGAATCCCTAAAGGAATCCAATGTGGGGGAAAAAAAAAATATTGTAGATTCCTCTGTGGCCATTTTCTCAGAGTAAGTATCCCACTAGTCCTTAACATGGGGGACAACCTTGAGGAGTGCAAAAGTAATATTTTCCCTATCGAAAAAATTGTGGACCCAAAAATATCCTTCGAGCAGATTGAACCATTTATCTGTAGCATATGCTTCTATCAGTCCTTCAAATAATGAAATATCAAAATTTACTTGTATCTTGAAGGGGGTTGTGTGGCCACTTGATGAGGATGCGTCTCCTGTGGGGAACTACTGAAGGATCTGTACAAAGGTATCCATTATTTCATTCCTTTGTCATACAAGGGCTTCCTCAAGCGTCAATTTAAAAGGATATCCTACTCCATCATATTTCTTATTGTTCCCCATGATTTTTTGTAGGGCTTGACGTGATCGTTCTTGCAAAGGCTCGACTGGTTCGAGTCCCAAATTCTTGTACCTAGATCTTGTCGGGGACATGCACAAAGAAAAACAAATGAAGAGTAGACCACTCTGATACCACTGATCCATATTTATAAGATAAATGAAATGAATAATAGATTGAATACAATAACACAAATATACATAGAAAAACAACATATATCCAGTGAACAATAACTTCTATTGAATAATGAAAATATATTGAAACTGTAAAACTGTAGAACTGAAAACAACTTGCTCAAATGGTGGTAGCTACCTCTGAGAATAGATGTGGCTACTACACACATTTCTCTGAACATATTGATGAAAATGAGGTTCCAGAGGCCTTTTTAATATTACTCATGAATGCCAAAACCCTAGACATCCAAAAACCTAACCCTAGGAGATGAAACACCAAAATTTATGTGGGCCCCAATGGGTAAGTTGGTACCTCAACTTCCTGGGGTTGTAAATTTGGTATATTGCCTCCATTTTAGGTGTGTGATAGCCTGTTGGAAACGGATTTTCGCGAACTACACATTATTCCATAAAAATCTAACTTTGTATATAGTTTTACTATGGAAAGCCAAAAAACACTGTTTAGGGCCCCAAAAAGTCCATGGAAGTACAAAAGGATGTATTGACATGAAAAAATACAAAATAAGCTAGTTGGAATAGGTGGGAGGCCACCAATATCCACCTAGATGTTGTATAGGGCTCAAGGACAACCCCGGAAGTGCAGAACCCACAATCACAAAGAAATGCCATCATTACAGAGAAAAGTGTTGAACTAAAAACTGTCAGGATGAGCCAGTTGGAAAAGGTAGGTGGCCATGAATATCCACCTGAATAAATTATGTAACTGGATCATGTTCTCCTCTCTGGTGGATTAATTGATATGAAAAAATTCACTTCCCATTTTTCAAATGCTTCCAAGGTAACTTGTGGATTCAAAGGCATATGATGCCTTTGCGATGGTATTCCTACTCTCTGAAAAACATCCTATCTTTCACAATATTCCTTCACATCCTTATGGAGGGTGGGCCACCATATCCCTGCATGTAATATCTTATGTGTTGTATACTTACCTAAATAATGACCTCTTGTAATTCCATCATGCGCCTCTGTGAGGATCAACAGTCTCTCATACTCTATCACACATCATCACAGTATCCCATATACACCCAAATTGTATAAATTTCCTGTGATCAACTGATAATATGATAATTTAACCACTATTTTCTTCTTATATACTATTGTCATGTTGGATGGAGCCACTCCTGTGCTCAAATATTGGACAATTTATGCAAAATGGTTGTCTACCATTTGAACTGATAGTAATTGCGCATATGGTAAACTATCATCTAGATTCCATGTGTCTTCTACTGTTGGTATATAAAAAAAATGTTTTGGTCCCATGTTCAGTTTCCCTGGCTTCAAAATAATTTTGAAATCATACTCCTAGAACAACAATAACCATCTACAGCCGCAACACTGGCTTGTTCACTAGATATTTGAGTGCAGAGTGGTATGTATACATCTTGAAATGGGACCCCAACAAATAGTGTCTGAAATTTTGCAAGGCATAAACCATTTCCAAGCCTTCCCCTTCCATCGTCATGTAATTATTCTCAAAAGTTTACAAATTTATTCTAGCAAAAGTAATTGGATGATCTAACTCTCCCTCTCCTAGATGGGCTAAAAATGCATCGAGTGTTATCGACTATACATGCACATGAACATGAAACTCTTTATGCCAATATAGGAATACCAGAATTGGTGCACTTACTATCTTCTATTTCAATACGTCCAAACCCTTCTGACAACCTTCATTCAACTGAAACATAGCTTCTTTCTTCAATAACGTCTCCATTGGAGCTGTAAACTGTGCATAACCTTTAATAATTTTTCTATAATATCCAGTATGATCCGAATTTATTCTCAACTATCTCACTGATTCAGGTGATGGAAAATTAAAAATTACTGAAATCTTGGTAGGATCAACTAACAAACCCTTCTTGCATACCACATGACCTAAAAATATTCCAAATGATGCACATAAAATACATTTCTTCAAATTTAATTAAATTTAATCTTATCTACATCTATCCAACATCAACCTTAGAGTTTCTATGTGATATTTCAATAGGATAAAGACAGTCTAATCATCTAAGTACACTTCAATAAACTTATGAATAAACTCCTTAAAGGATGTGACAACTACTCTAGAAAACAAAACAGGTGCATTCTTTAACCCAAATGACATCATCGTGTAATGGTGTATTCCCCATTCTATTGCAAAGGTAGTATTATGTCTGTCTTTTGGCATAATATTTATCTGATGGTATCCTGAAAATCCATTGGTGAATGAGTATGCCTCCCCTCCTATGTTTTATATAATTCATCTGTAAAGGGGGTTGGAAATGGGTCATGCAAACATGAATCATTCAAATTCCTTAGGTCTACTCAAATTCTAATACCCCTTGTTTTCTTATCTTAAGCCACCATTGGACTTGTCCATTCAGACTCTGTGACAGGTTCAATTATACCAGCTTCTATGAATTTTTCAAGCTATGCTTTGACTTTTTCCTTGTACTTTAGATTCAATCTGTAAGGTCTCTATCTTACTAGCTTAGAATTTGGTTTTAGTGGGATCTTCATCTCACCCAATTCTCCAACTATTCTCTTCATCTCTGAAAAGGCTTTTGGAAAGAGATCTTGATACTCGTGCAATAGGTCTGTAATATTTTCCACAGTCTCATCGTTCTAATAATAACCAATGTTTGAAAACTTTGGTTTCTCCTTTGTTCCATTGTTAACTTTGCACACTCTTAAGGGATTCACATATGCATCAGATTCAAGTGATAGACCTATTACATCACGCTCCCCTTTAGTCTCTAGTGCCTGTAAATTTCTTGTGTCTTCTCCTTCTTGGTCTTCCTCGGTAACATTATAACACTCTAATAGTTCATGGACTTTCATAGACTCTCTGTGCACATTACATGTAGGTACTATTTCTACTTGACCTTCTTCCATAATTTTTTTACCTCTAACGACTTGTAAATCTGCATCTACTAAAGGTGACTCAACTTCAAATTAAATGTTACCTTAAAGTTTCAAGTGAGCTCTTCCCATTCTATTGTCCCCCTATGCACTTCTAGCTCTAAATTCTAGTTCCCAGAAACTGTCTCCAGTGTATCTATGAACCTATGCAGAGATGATTTTAAGGATGGAAATTTATATTAAAATGTAGAAACCTTGGTGAATCTTACTAATCCTTCATATGCCAACTATAAATGTTTGGTGATATTTTTGTAAACTTTTTCAAAATTCTAAAGATTTTATATAGTTTGTATAAAATTTTGGTGATTTTTAAGGTAAAATAAT
>CBVK0101479663.1:0-10275 GCA_900067695.1 Picea abies | reverse complement strand
TGAATCATTTTTAGAATAACAAATCTTTTTTGGGGAAAAACCATGGAAAATTAGCCCATGAGTGAAATTTATCCCCTAAAATCATCACTGAACATGTGTGTCCATTCCTACTTCAGAACTTGCCTCCAAGTTATAATACATCACATAACATGATCCTTTATATCTCTCATCCTTATGTACTTGTGCATAATGTCTTATGTTCCAAACTTGACCTCCATCATCCTTTTACAATGTTACCAATCCTCTATCCCTTCCTTGTGGGTTTCCCACCATCTCACTGGATTTTCTCTTAGTGAAACATATAATGCTAACAAACTTTGTTGTTTAGGTATTTGCAACTAAAATTCAGTGACAAAATAAATTACCTTAGTTAGTCCCTCAAAATTTGATGTATCACATACCTCTGTTTCGATCCAGCACAAAGAGCGAGTAATGTGAGCACACCTTCTGGTTGACACTTCATGCAACCGGTACTGCCAATTTTCAGTTCCTTCCTCTGAGTTTGATTCACAAGATCTTATGCTTATCCAACTAAGCGCACCATATATAGTGGGATTGACGTAGGCATCCATGCATGCTATCATATTATATAAGTTATCAATTTCATTTCTCGCAGGCTCCACATATATTCTTTCCTCCATAGGGTCTAATGGCGCAGTGACCTTTAAGCCTCCTCTTTTAAAAATCATCTCTCCTTTCTTCAAGTTAATAATCGCTTGATTTTTGAAGGCCCAATCTATTCAAAGCAAAGCTGCATACAACTGATCGTTATCCACGATCTCATTAACCTCAAAGTTAGCTACACTACACACTCCATCTATATTAATAGGTACTCCTACGAATATCCCGATCGATATTATCTTATGTTGGTTATCCAACCTCAACTAAAGAGTTGACCAATCTATCTTCAGTTTCCCCATCATCTCCCATGTCTGTATTGGAATAACATTACATCTGATACTAAATTTAATATGGCATTGTCCATGTCATATTATCCTATCTGCGTACTTAATATAAAATCTTCGTTTGTCCTCTTCTTGTGTAAGCTTTGGTTCATTACTTTTTGACTCGTAGGTACTTCTCTATCTTGTGTACAATGATTAATCATTCCGCACAGTGAATTCCATGTTATTTCATCTTGTATCAACTCTAAACAACTCTTTAGAAAGTATTTCAAAGTATTTAACTTTTCAACTGGCCTTTTTGGAATAGTGCGATCATAAAATGACAGAATATCATATACTGGTGGTGTCTTTGATGTTAGTTCTATCCATTCTGGTCCTAGTATCTCCTTCCTTGCTTGTTGATAGGTTTCTTTTTCTTTCTATGGATTGAATGCTGCCATGGGATCAACTACTTTCCTTATCCATTATTCAACTCCCTTTCCCTTCTCCATCACATCTGGTCATATTCTTGTTCCTCTGTGTGTAACAACTACTACTGTAGGATGTTTGTAACGTTCCTTAGCGGCTATAATTTGCAAGTTGTAGTTTTGATTCTGATACAGACTCTGATGATAGTTCTGGTTCACTCTTACCTGCCACTTCAGTATCAGTCGAGGACAATCTTCTATTGCATAATCCAATGCTCTGTAATACGTGCATGTCATGCAAGAATTCAAGTAATCTCTTGCTAGATGTCCCTATTGATTTCAGTTATAATAAATTATTGGTCCTTTTCGTCCATGACCAAATCCTCCATGTACACCCTGGTTAAATCTACTCAGAGTGTTGTACTGTGGAACTCCCCCTTCTATTGTGACATTTTCTTCTTGAATTATGTATGCATCAAAAGTGCACTCTCTCATTAAGTAGAATGTGTGGCCATATTTATCATCGTGTCCTACTGATTTTCAAAAATTAGAAAATAAATACTTGGGTGTACTCTGGTACTTCTATAGTAAGGGACAAATAGTCGGACTATGTCCCCATGTCTTACATATCTTGCAATACCCTACTTCTCCTGCCAATGGGTTTGGTACTCATGTGGCCATATACTATGTGAATGATAGACATTATTCCTTTCGATGGACTTCTGTCTTACATGTTATACATCAAACAAGTTTTTTATTTTCCTTTTCCTTCATTATCTCCGATAATTGAATTCTCAGTGCAACCAACAATTGGTGTGCATAGGTAGGCTCAAGACCCTGGGTTCAAGTTACTTAGTCCAACAAAACCCTACAGACACCGACCCTTTCAGCATCACCTGCATGCATGTGAAGTCTCACCCAAGGTATCTTTATGGGAGATGCAGGAACCAAGATTCTGTAGTGGTGAAGTAATTATTTGAAACCCACTTTGTCATACCTATAGTTAGTTTTACATGTGCACATTCACATATTCATTCTATTTAGTGGTTAAACATACAGTCATGGTTACTGCGCACTACTATATCATAAACAACATTCACATAACCATACATTCACATTAAGGCTATGTATTAACATATAGGCATACAATTATACATAGGGGCTATGGATTAACATCTAAGCATACAATTCTACATAGGCTTACTGTGGCTCACCCAACTTTGGGCTACGTCCACAAAAGGTCAGCTTCTTTATTATATTTAAGTGTCTTGGTTGCGCTCTGCACTAGAATGGATTCTTAACATACAATTCCCCTCACATTTTTAGCTTATTTATAATTCTCTGGACTCTGAAGTCTCCCCATACCACTCTATTTCTCTCTGTACCTCTCTCTCTATGTATCTATCTCTCTCCTCGGGTTGTTGAACTCATGAAATACTTTACATATTTATACATTATGATTAGGGCCTTTTGAAACCTCATTTTGAGCTTTCTAATGTTAAGACCTAAATAGTGGCAGATTTCCCCTTAATTGGGGCATATTACATTAGTATTGTTATTTTATTTATGTCAGCTTGGGTCCATTATTTGTAATTGTACCTCCTAGTCTCCTATAGATACCAAGGAGACCTTTTCATTTGGAATCCTCTTGTAATTGTGAATTCATATGATGTTTAAGGAGGTTCCCCCCTTAGAAAGGATTATTATCTAAATTATCTCTTTTTCAAGGCGTTTAGTTCTTATTCTGAGGTTTTTATGCTATTTTGATATTTGGCTCTTAACTTTTGGTATCAGAGCTAGACAATCCTTGGGATTGGCTTCTTCAAAACAAGCCTTCTTGGAATTTTCACTACAAATTTATTTCTGGAAGGTTTCAGGATCTGGAATTTCTATGGTGTAGAGTAAACATATATAAATAACGTGGGTCAAAATTTCAGATCTTGGTTAGTTACATGTCTGGAGATACATTCTGTTCAAGTTAGGGTTTTTGACTAGTCCTGAAACTAGTGTGAAACAAGTATTCTTGTAATTTCCGCTCTCAATTTTATTCAAATTGGTCTCAAGTTCTGAAATTGTTAGAGTATGAAAGAGGAATAGTGAAGTATCTTGTGTACAAATTTCATCCCTTTATTCATTGTAATTGGAAAGTTATTCCCTGAGGAAATTAGGGTTTTGGGATGGTCCAGATTTCAGTCGAAAACATGAGTTCTTGGGAAAAATGTTATATCTAAAGCTACATACCTCCAAATTGAGTGAGACATCTTCCATTAGTTATGGTATGGACTGAAGTTGTATGGGTAAAAATAAGAAGTTCTGAAGTGAATAGTGTGACATGTGGAAGTGCATACAACTTGGATAGCTTGAAAGGGAAACAAATCAACACATCTTGGGAAAGTTATCATAAAATTCTATTGGAGAATCCAATCTTGGTGTAACCTGTGGGGTTGGAAAGAAGACACATAAGGATACATCAGGTATAAATTTAGACTTAGAAGGGTCTAAATTGCAGAGCTACAACAAAATAAAGGTTAGCTAGCAGAATAGTCTCCAAATCAGGGTTTTAAAAGGTGTGTTTTTTGTTTTTTGGAAATTTGCATATCTTTTGACTAGAAGATCCAATTGGGGTGATTCAAAAAGTGGAATAAAGTGGGATAAAAGGAATATCACATAAATTTGGGAGGATGTTAGTTTTTTTAGGTGCAGACGTATTCCCGTGTCCTTAAATGTATAATTTGGCGTTACTTGTCAGTGCTACAACCTGGGGACTGTGTGGTTCTTCCACGTACCTAGAGTATATCGAAAGGCCCCTTTCGAATAGTTTCACATTATAAAAAACTACTATGTATTTGAGCTCCCATGCACCTGAAATATATCGGGAGACCCCCAAGAATACTAATACCAATCGAGTAAACCATTTGCCCATCTTGTTTCTATAGTACAATGAGAACAACACTAGGGGAGATCACTCTCTAGTATATGGGTAATCGAATAGTACGGCTAAGGGAATGGTCAAGCCTCCTTATTTATTTCACTGAGATATTGGGAAAAGTATTATTTTTAGACCCTGTACATATATCAGAGAGATATATCACCTGTCACTCCCTTGTCTGTGAGGACCTTTGCCCAAGTCAATTAGAAATTCCTATATTACAATGATACTTGGCCAACATGCCACCAAAAAAGGGAACATCTACACAAAATAATCCCCCAAACAGTCCTACTTGGACTCTTGATGAAGGTGAAGAAATGAACAAGGACATAGATGATTTAAAAAATAAGGAAATAACAAAAGATGAACTAAAAAGGATGATGGATTCAACTGAATCTAAGATAGAAGTGATAATGGATTATACTAAGATGGATGGTTTAAAAGGGGAGATCATGGAAGGATTAAAAAATTTGCTAATAGAGAGGCCACCTGGAAGTGACAATGTATCCCATGAAATTCATGATGAGTACAAAAGGAATATGAATCAATACTGGATAAACTCCAAATTTGGGTTGAAGACCAACCAATTTCCTAAAATCGATATGAGGAAGTTTTATGGAAAGGATCCAATCACATGGATACTCCAAATGGAGAAGTTCTTTGATCTACATGATGTGCCACACACACAAAATGTACAAATTGTGTCTTTACATTTATAACCCAATCAATTTGTGTGGTATCGATGGCTTTGTTATCACAAATCACTTGTCACTTGATTTTATAGTCCAAAAATTCCATATATGTGCATACAAGACATTGGCCCATCCATTTTCATACTTTGCCAAAAATACTGCTAATGCTTCCTTCTAAAAAACATTTTTTTGGATAGTGTACACACCTTGTTGCATTAATAGCCTGCGTACACATGTGTGTTGCATGCTGGTTATCCCACATACACACACATGTTGCATGCTAGTTATCCCACGTTTATCTCCAAAAGTTGCAAAAAATATAAAATTGTGCAGAATTCAGTACAGTTTACAGGATATGGAGGGTTTCCTAACCATTTTACCCCTTGTAGCCCATCCCCAAACTGAATAACAATATTTTTCTCATATAAAATAGGTCTTGGGGAGTCATTTAGAGATATGAACAAGAGAATAAGAAAACAACTGCCAAAATCCCTTCCCTTTCTTTGCCCAAGATTTGCATCTCATTCTGCGTTTTAGCCTCAACTTTCCCCTCTAGCGTTTCTCCTTATTCAACCCTTCCACCTTCCCTTGATGATATGTTGGTTGTGATAATCTAATTTGGGATTGATGCACTTGGATCCACAATAGAGGATCCCAGACTTGGTTCGTAGAGAGGTCACCAACAAAGGTTGTAACCTTTTTTTATCTTGCATTTGAATAAAAGATATTATCTTTGTCCCAAAACCCTATGTTTACATGTTCTTGTTAATTTGAGAATTTATATCTATATTTAGGATTTTAAAGTGATTATTAGAGATTTTATATGTTGTTGCATTGTATTCTTAACCCCTTGCAGGTCATCTTTGGGAGGAGATCTGTGATCTAGGAGGAAGCAAAAAGCATAAGAGGTCTACATCAACTGTAAGTATTGAAGGTGCACTCATTAACCCTCTCCTCCCTCTTTCTCTTATCACTTAGTCTAGATGGTTTTGGGGTAGGTTAAAGGTAGATTAGTCTTTTAAGGGAGTCATCACTCTGCCTATTCCTTAGACCTAGTTGAGGGGGAATTTCCCCATAGCAGAATTGACCACTCCAATAGGGAGTCTCTCTAGGATCTTAGTGGGAGATTTTGGTTTGATTTGATGTTTTCATTTATTTTTTAGTTTTCAAAGTTTACTGAGTTAGTTAGTGTCTCTGGTCACCTTCCAGGTGCCTACCAGCCTTCCCTGCCCAATTGGATGTCCAAACCTTTTTATGTTTTTGAAATTTTGTAGAGGTATACACGCCCTGTCCTCTATATAACATGCATACATACGTGGTCTGAATAATATACAACCCATGTACATACACAGGATGCGTGTGCACAACACACATCTCTATGTTTTAGAAGGGTTTTTAAACAAGAATTTTTCTTTCCTAGAAAGACGATCTGTGCTTCTCAGGCCTTCTTGAACTCTTCAGGGTCTCTGTTAATTTTGTTTGGTTGGGTAAAAGATTCAATTTATCTTGCACTTTGTAAAGAACCCTTGTTGTTTCTTTATTTTTCTTTAGTTTTCTTTGAAGGTTTAGGGTGGAATTTTAAGTGTTAGATCCTCCTATGGATTCCAGTGAATCCCTGCATTCAAGCAGTGGTTTAGGATCTGTGTTAGTCTTGGGGTTATTTTCTCTTTAGCTTGTTTGTTCTTTGAAAAATGAAAAAATATCATTTACTTGTGATTTTATTTTCTAAGCATTCAAGAAAAAAATCAAAAAATTGTTGCATTTAGTGAGATCGGAAAAGATTCAATTTATCTTGCACTTTGTAAAGAACCCTTGTTGTTTCTTTATTTTTCTTTAGTTTTCTTTGAAGGTTTAGGGTGGAATTTTAAGTGTTAGATCCTCCTATGGATTCCAGTGAATCCCTGCATTCAAGCAGTGGTTTAGGATCTGTGTTAGTCTTGGGGTTATTTTCTCTTTAGCTTGTTTGTTCTTTGAAAAATGAAAAAATATCATTTACTTGTGATTTTATTTTCTAAGCATTCAAGAAAAAAATCAAAAAATTGTTGCATTTAGTTATCCATTTTTGTTTGGTAGTTGTAGCATAGGCTATTTATTACAAAAGAAAAGAGTTTCAATTCCAAAGTTCCTTATTTGATATTTCCTTGAAATTTTAGTAGTTCACATTTGCATTGTAAAATGAAAAGCACATTCTAGGAAAAAAATTTCGTTTTGGGATCTTGGACTATACTTTGAAAAGTTTGCATTTGCAAAGATTAAAAGCCATTTTCAATTGTAGAACCTAGTTTTCTTTTGCACGAATACTTTAAATCTTTTATCTCTTCTCTTTCATCTCTTGAAAACACCATAAGTTTCACTTCCATAACCATTTGGGTAAATCAATCCACTTAAAATCAACGATTAACACTTAAAATCAACTATACGGTTTTTGTAGGGTTCACTAAGTAGTCTAGGCTCTAGGGCCTTGAAATAGGTGTGGAGATGAAACTCTTCAAGGCCGCTTAAAAAAACATAAGAGTCTATGATAGGGATTGTCAGAGCCCAAATTTGTAAGAGTCAGTTGGGACCCCACTCTAACACAGGGGATAAATACAAGGTCACATGAGGAAAGGTAGAGGAGATAACCCCACCAAAGCCAGACCGAGCATAGTGGGGATCAGATATTGAGGGCATTTCTTGGGATTTATGTTGATCGCATTTTACTACGCAGCCTCATGGACCTCAAAAATTTTCGAGATACTTTGTTGTCTTCTAGAACATTTTCCTTCGTTACCCTTGAAAGGCTTTGGAATTTGTTATCCTTCTCATTACGATCAAACCCACTGTCGACTGTACCCGCCTGATGACTAACTGTGATATGGAAACCTATTTTCCTATTTTTAGGGACTTACATAGGTGACTATGGGGTTATACTGTGATATCACACTTTACAGAGTATACCCAGAGGGTGTTTTCTTGTTCGAGTTACACTTGCAGTGGTAAGTTGCTCTAGTGTCGACTATCGTAACTGTTCTTCCTACCAATCCGTTGTTTTCTTGACTTTCCATTAGGAAATTTTTAGTTTGTGATCTATGTTTCATGCTAGATCAACCTTAGAGTGTCGATTGATAATTTCACAAGGTGGAATATCAATAACTCTTCCATTCATGTAGGCTTCAGGGCCTACCACCCATTACTTTGGAGCCACCTCCACCACCACTGAGGTGCAGGCTATATCAAGAGGGTTCATTTGAAGCAACTGGGCCATAGGAAACTGGACCTGAGACACCTCCTATAGAACACTTTCTTGCATCGGAGGAGTCCACCTTCTGACCTCAAAGATAAAGGCTTCAGGCCCACAAACCCTCCAATCACTAACTTATCAACACCACTTCTTATTTAGATATTCCCTCCTAAGGTGACTTCACCTGAACATCAGTTTTTTAGACAAACAGTGATGGAAGAAACTAATGCTACCTCTTATGGGAGTCCTCATACTCCCATATCGACTACCGTAGGAGGGGGTGTCGTGCCTCCTCCGCCACCTCCACTTATCAGGACTACGATTGTCTAGACACACACTACTTTTTCTAGTGGAAGAATCTCTTTAATGACTCTGACCACTATTCCCTCTATCCAGAATGTGTCTGGCATTCGGTTTTCATATGGGATGTCGGGTTTTGACTCTATTTTGATCCTAACCTACTCTACTCTACAAACTATTGGTCTGGGGAAAGGGAGCTCTAATGCTCTCTTACAGGGATCTGTTGTGGGCACCACTACCCCATTTAACGCCATCCCTTATGGTGGGGGTCATATCCCTCCTCCATCCCCTTCGCTCATAAGAACTTTACAACATCCAATCAAGTTTAAAACCAACTCTTGTTTGTTGAGTGGGGGGAGTCTTGGACCTTAATCCTACATGAATCCAATAAGGTCTATGCGCTTTCTCATCATCTACTTTCTTGGTAGGGGGAAACCCCGTTTATGGTCAACTAAATCCTATGCAAAGTTTCATTCCTTCACATGGCGTGATGACAGGAGTTTACCCCTCAAAAGGTATTGGAAATCCTTGACAGGGATCATTTCCTTCGTAAGGGATGTCGATCAGGGGCAACCCCTTCCACACTCAATGGAACCCCAGGAAAGGTTCAATACCTATACCAGGAGGGTCGGCTGGGGGCATCCCCAACCAAGGTCGTTGGAATACCATATAGGGATAAATCCCTACACAAGTCATGTCATCCAACTACAGGAATCAAGTGATGATGCATAATCAAATGCAAACTCCTTTTACTGTCCAGGGCCACCATTGTTTCTACCAAATTCCCTGATACATGGTATTGTATGTGGCACCTACATAACTTCTTTTTATAGCACTAACGTGGAATCTTTTTGATGCGGCACTCGTATGACTAGACACATGGTACTGATGAGGTTGTTATCATGGCACTGATGTGTATGAGCTAGCCCACCAAGTCTCATACCTCAATATTTGATCTAACTATTGATCCCTAAAGATGAATGGTCAATATTTATTCTATTTTCGGTCCATTGTTGTTTATGAGAAAATTTAATGTTTCACATAGGATTTTGTATCTCGTCGTTCATATTCAAAATATGTGCTTTTACTTTTTCAATATAAACATTTTGAACTTTGTTTTTCCAACAAATGTGGGATATATCATTCTAAAAAAAAATTTTGATGCACCCTCATAATTCAACTCTGGTTCCCTTACCAAACGTGTTTTTTCCCAGACTTATAATGGGATCATCATGTCCATATTCTCGTTGCATGACTTCTCCTTATGCATGTGTGGCCTAAACTTATTTGGATCGACTAATTATTGTCATCCTGCCTTTAGCACAAGATCAACACTTAACTCTTGTTCTTTTGTCTGTCCATGGATTCATGTTTTTGGTTCGATCCTTGGACTTGTCATTTGCAGGATCATTTTTTTCCTCGATTTCATTAATCGTGTGCATGTCCATTGTTTTATTTTATCACGGTCATTTTTCTTCAAGGTAAAAAAAAATTATTTGCAGAATTTAACAATGCATACATAAAGGCTCATCAATTTATAAATACATTTATAGTCTCCCCCTACTTGTCTTATCAATGACATCCTTTGATATCAATGAAAACATAATTTCCAACAATAACAGGATATCTTCTCTTCCACATGTTTCCCCCCATGATCATTGGGACTTGGATTCTTATTCCCCTTTGTTGCTACCAAAACTAGGTATGGATCATATTTTCATGGATTATCCAAGGGAAATTTCATAGATTTAATTATAGAGGTTGCTTACCTACCACCATTGGATTTTTGAGCACACACTTATACTAAGGGGGGGGGGGGGGG
>CBVK0101479660.1:0-18909 GCA_900067695.1 Picea abies | reverse complement strand
TTTCTTGTGTTCAGTATTTTGGTGAATGGTTTGGTTTTTTCTTGTTTATACTGTGGGTTTATTTTGAGATTTAACTTCAGATCTATTCAGGTACTTAACACCATGGCTCCATGGTTAGATTGTTATGAATAATTTTTTGGATCAACCCCTTGGGGACTTATTTAAACAACTCCTTGGGGATTGTCTCAACATGTCTTCAACCTATGGTTCATGGTTTTCCCTTTTCTTCTTGAAAGACCTTAACCTCTTAACATATATTTAAGATATTCAATTTTTATGAACATGTTTATTGAAAATTATATTTTGTCATTCAACTTTTAAATTCATTAATGATTGTTATGCGTCAGTGAATTCTTCATTCAAATAGCACTCTACACAAAATGGAGTATAAAGAATGTTTTCTTTTTTTTTTCTCAAAGCAAGAAATTTTTTATAATACTCAGAGCTATTGAGATTAAACTACAACTAGGATATTATATGGTTTCATGTATGGGATTAAGGTTAGATACTACTTGAAAGCACATGACCCCAATGTTATAATCCCAACGATGACAATACAAGATATTGGCTTTCTTGCTTATGCTATATAAATTGAAACCACCTTTTGGTCTTTGCGCATGGCCTAAAACTACTTCTGATTGGTTAAGAGCCCATCTTCCTCGGATGTAAGGAAACATGTTAATGGCCCAAGACCTAGGGAAATTTGGCAAGAGTAAAAGTTTGTCTTTTGAAAACTACCAATAAATTGTTTCATATAACCAAATTTTATTTATACACAATAATGTAACTACATATAAGAAACTTAAGATTATTCCTTATTATTAATAGACCAGTCATTTAAAATTTCCTACAAGCTTTTCATTTCTCCCATGACATCACCATTACTAAATAAAACACAATGCTTAGTCACAAGGATTGCACTCACTTAGCTAGTGAAAATGGAACTTGATGCCAGTGTCCCCAAACTATGAAACCAATGTTCTCCTTTTATTGTTGTTAGTGGTTAAGAATTTTTTTGTGACCATGTTTACTAGGTTAAAACTACTCTCATATTAAAATTTATTTTTTCTTTGGTTACCATGTTTGTTGGGTTAAATCCACTATCATATCTTAAATTCAAAGCTTACTTTAAGGAGCAAGTGTGAGTGGGTCTAATAGTTAAGAATATGCATTTCCTCCTAAGAGGTCACAAGTTCAAATCCAGAGGGGGTAGGGTATATATACCCCTATAAACTTTAGCAGTTAAATCGTTGCACAAAGAGCCTTCTTTGTCCCACAAACAAGGAGATCTCATACACAAATTTGATATATAAATTATCAAATTATTATTATTGTTAATAATAAAATATTTTCTATAAACTTTAGCAGTTAAATAGTTGCACAAAGAGCCTTCTTTGTCCCACAAACAAGGAGATCTCATACACAAATTTGATATATAAATTATCAAATTATTATTATTGTTAATAATAAAATATTTTCACACATTTATTTTTTAAGAACTCTCTTTTATTCATTTTGTAAGAACTCTTTTTATTGTTTATTTATTTCATTAATTACAAAACTTAACATTAATCTAATTTAAGTTCATTTTAATTTGTTTCATGAAACTTCACATTGATTAATAATTTAAGTTCATTTTAATATAAGACGAGATTTAAATCTTATAGAAGCGGCATGATGTTCAATAATTTTATAAAATAATACAAGTGGGTTATTAAGGTTATCAATATTTTTTTATTGAGATAGTTAAACTATAGATTGAATGAGTTGCGGTTTGTTATTTTTTATGATTTAAAATAATTAGAAAGGAAATAGAAATAAATATTTTTAATTTGAAATTTGATAAATATCTATTGAAATTGATGAAATTATACATATTTAATGTTGTTTAATTGAAATTGGGAAATTTATATAATAATAATAATAATAATCTATTTTTAAGGTCACGGTCAAGTCACACCATAATAATAATAATAATAATCTATTTTTAAGGTCACGGTCAAGTCACACCAAATTGGTGTATGAGATCCCCTTGTTTGTGGGACAAGGGACTCCCTCCGCCTAATGATTTGATTGGTAAAGTCTACATAGGTATACATACCCTACTCCCCTCTGGATTTGAACGTGTGACCTCTTAAGAGGAAACACATGTTCTTAACCATTAGGCCCACTTAGGCTATGTAGTACATAATACTGTTGGTTTGAATTTCCAAGATCCATGTCTTAGGAAAACACCAAGTATTCTAATTGCTTTACTAAACATAAGTTTTAATGAAAAACATGACGATTCTTAATTGCTTCCAACCCAATGTTGGAAGGAAGAGAGTCATAATTTCCAAGATCCACGTCTTCTATCATTTGGTGAACTATATCTTCCTCCTCAAATTCCTCTTGAATTGAATTTGTTGACATCATGTGATTGGAAGCAACAAATTGGGATCCTTTGCTTAGATTATGGATCATATGGCTCAACATATTGCATTATGCCTCTAGGGTATCTATTTGATGGACTAGAGTGATCACAATTATGGCATTTTGAGAGGTGCACTAGTGTTCATTTTCAAGCACTTTTGTAATCACGGAGAAGAGAGAGGTTCTATTACATTGGATGGATTCTTCATGTCTTCGAAGGACTCTTCGAACTTCCTAGATTTCCCTATAGTCCATGGATACATCACACATAAAGAAACAATGCTGCCAACACCTGATAAGAGTCTTAATGGGCCCAAACGTCCACTCAAAATGACATTTGATCGAAAACACAAGAAAAATCCCACTACACCATAGACCACACAATGCTACCAGGGCACCAAAGGTCCACAATTTTTTGAAGCTAGATAAACCAAAATGACCAATGCCATAAAAACATAAGAACCATACAGTTTTTAGAACACCAAGAGACAACAACTATTGAAATTGTATCCTAGAAGACCAAAGGACAGATGCCAAATGCAGACCAAGGATGCAATAACATAAAAAAAACATACACAAAAAATATCCAAGAGCTAGAATGAAGGAATATCCACACATAAAGCATGCCTTGAGACCGTGACCATCAAATAGAAATTCTAGAATACCATATAGAGGTTGAGGGAAACTCTTAGCAGACAAATTTTCGGTGGAATGGCCTTGCTACAAATGATGATTCTCACTTCTCCCATAGATATTTCCATTATCCCACCTTGCCTTTGATAAGCCTCACTGGGTGGTTCAAGAGACATGCCAATATTTAGTTCGAGCATGTGAGAGGGAAGTGGGCAGGTCCTTTCGTGTCTAGGCATCTCATTTGAAATCGAATGGCAATGGTATGGTGTCATATGGTGATTTATTATGATGTTACGTGCCTTCGTATGCATGACCTATGAGAATTAAGGTATTGTTTGATAGTGCCACCCCCCATTTTGAGAGTGGTGGCCTCATTGGCTTGAAAATCAGCTTGATAATTATGCTTTCTTAAAACTTAATAGAATGAGACCTTTTGTAGATTGTAGACCTCCTTCTGAATATGAGCCAGAGTGATGTAAGCTTGCTATCAGACATGGTTGATTTCAAGAGTATTGATTTGATAATTGTGCTTACGTTGCCTATGACAATCAAAGTCTTTGTTTTGGATTCATTTGCTAGGAGAAGACCTTAAAAAAGCACAAGCCTCAACTTGATTGTTTGTGGGGTTTCCTAAACCCTAAGTGAAAGTTGTTTCAAGTTTTGCCTCGGGATCCAGGATGATCCCTACACCTACCACCCCTATTACACATATCCAATGTTAACATTGCATAATTTTTGCATTAAAAACAATGATTTCATTAATCCAAAATTGTGATTTTGGTAAAGATTACCTTTATCGAAAAAGTCAAAAACATAAAATATTTAGCCTTTTTCTAATATGTATACCTCCATAGACTTTAACAATCAAGCCGCTCTAAGTAGGAGACCCCTTGTGCCACAAACAAGGAGTTTCATACACTAATTTGGTGTGTGGCTTCTCATTGACCTTAAAATTAAATTATTGTTATTATTATTATATAAACAAACTTATGTTATAATTTAATTTTTTTAATGTTTGAATCAGAATTTTTTTTTATAATAAAATTAGTTATAATGTTTATGATTCAGGAAGATGTTTTATAAATATTTTGAATTAAATTTAATTACAAATATAAAAAAAAATGTTTTATCTATTTGTTTTTAGTAATTGGGTAATTTGAATTTAATAAAAAAAATGATATCATATCTAAAATACCTTGTTACTTCACTTATCATGATTTAATACTCATTAATAAAATAAATAACTAAATTATCTTTTAAAATGGAAGTTTAGAGTTTAGCTCCAAACAACAAACCCTGATGGTGACACCAAACTGGAAGTAAATCTAGCCCACAAAGCCCAAAGCAACCCAATCAGAACCACTAAAAGCAAGCCCCAACAAGACCTCCATCAGCTACAAATCTTGAGCTAGACTTAGCGACTCGTTTTTTCAAGCGTTTAATCACCTCTTTTCTATAGTGGCATGATTCGAACCTCCCCCTGTTCAAGCCTCCTCGATGAAAACTATATGCTGTAGGGCATTTACAGTTGTTAAGCATGGTGGCCATTGACTCCTCCCGGTTTCCTTACAACTCAATACTGTGTGGTTCAGTGTATTGTACCACAATACTAGATGCTGCTGCTGTTGCTTTGTATCTGCTTTGTTACTGCCCTGTCTTCTACTGTACACTGGCCACACAATACTTACCCAGTGTGAAGATTGGACCTTTAAGCATTTGGGTTATGGAATAATCATCTTTTTACCGTATTCCTTGTTCTTCCACAGCTTCTCTGGGACCTTCCAAGCTTGCTGCTGTATAATAACAGCTTGTCCCTTCATGTTACTGTGCATGTTTTTGTCTTATTAAGGCCTTTTTCGGGGGCCTAAAAATCCTAAGCACATGCTCTCCCTGTGTTATCCTTGCCTTTGCACTTGGAAAATCTATCTGTTTTCCTCAGTTTTTCTCCCTATCATTACTTGCTACCACCCCTCTCTACTGTCTGCCAAATGCACAGCATTTCTTTTGTCTCCTTGACCATTCCCTTCATATCTCCTCCATCTCCACGCCTTTCTGACACCTCATTCTTGTCTCCTTCTCACTTGCAGTTAGTTCTATTCTAGATAACTGGGGCTTAATCTCTCCAGACCCCTCCTGAGCTTTACTGCATTGCTGAGTAGTTATAGGCCTTGTTCTTACTCCTATTGATTGATCTACTCCCCATTTCTCTCCTGCTATACTCTGAAATTCTGCATCTTTTTTTTTTTTTTTCTCTTTCGCATGAAGAATTTTGTCCTTACCTTTGGATCAAACTAGTGACGGACCTCAAAGATTAGGCTTTTTAATGATGAAATCTTAGTTTTTATGAATACTACGTTATGGGGTAGTTTGTCCCTGGTTTTAGATCATACCAGTGGTCACTTACCTCAACATTGTAGGCCTAGAAATGTTTTCTCCTGTAAAAGTATTCCAGAATAAGCATGACTATTTTTTGGTGCCATTTTCCATTTTCCTGAGATTTTGATATCTTCAAGGTTATTTTTGTCTTCTGTTTTAGTCTACCATAGAGAATACCTGCAAATATTAAGTTTATAAACCCTATATTCTTCCGTTAAAACAGCACTTTATTTTCCGAGATTAGGCCTAGAAATACTACAAGGTTGCATAAAATCTTGAGTTTGATAGCATGGGTATTTTGTTCCTTAAGTTCACTGATTTGACTTCCTTCAAAACTTAGCTCCCATCTTTCAAAATCATGAGCTTTGGGTAACATAGTTGTGAAATTGGTATTCTCAAGATGTTCCTCTGTGATTTCCAGATGATATGCACTGTTTTCTCATCCATACCTTAGCTGGGTCCTGTTGAGTTCTTTGGGTCCTGATTAGATTTAGTTAGGTTTCTATTGGGCTCCATGGATGGAGACCTTTCCAACTTTGTCCGGAGATACTTTTCTTCAATAATGGGGCTAGTGGGGTTTGGGCTGTGAAGCATTTCAAGGAGCCTGAAACCAGTTTTGTGGGCCATTGAGAGCAACAGAGATTTTAGCAAAAAAAAATGAGCTCTGTCAAAACGAAAGCAGAGTCAACCGAGTATCGTTTGCAGTGCTAATAATTGATTGATAGCTCTGTTTCACTAGGGAGCCTTGTTTGTTGTCTGATTCTTCTGAGAGTAGGCCCTGCGTCTTCTGATACTTTTTGTCGTTTTAATTTCTATTGAAATTGGCTTGTCATTTGTTCATTTTCAAGGTTTGATTTGATGTATAGGAGGTGACAACCTCTGAGAGTTTTTAGATGGATCAAGTCCAATCCATCTGCAGATTTGCAGCTCAGAAGGGCAAAGGAGAGATTCAGTCTTCTTCATTCCCAGATGAAGTTTTGGAACATGTTTTGGTTTTCCTGGCGTCCCACAAGGACAGAAATTCTGTTTCCTTGGTCTGCAAGGCCTGGCACAGGGTTGAGGCGTGGACGCGCCAGCAGGTGTTTATTGGCAACTGCTACGCTGTCTCCCCACAGATTATGATAAAAAGGTTTCCCAAGATCAAGTCTGTGTTACTCAAGGGGAAGCCCAGATTTGCAGATTTTAATTTGGTGCCACCAAATTGGGGGGCCCATCTCACTCCTTGGGTGTCTGCCATGGCAACGGCTTATCCATTGCTTGAGAGGCTGTGCTTGAAGAGGATGACTATCACAGATTATGATCTCACATTGCTTGCAAATTCATTCCTATATTTCAAGGAGCTTGTTTTGGTCTGTTGTGATGGATTCAGCACAAGTGGCCTCGCCTCGATCGCAAGCAAATGCAGGTGCTACGCCATTACCTGTTTCTCTCTCAGTTACATATATAGTTGCATGAGTCTGGTTCTCAGATAGTTTTAAATTCAATATTAATAGTTCTAGGACATTGGCTTTAATTCGTGGGTAATACAAACAGTTTTGTTGACACAGCTCTCGTTTGGGCATATCTGTCCCATTCTTCTACTGTGTGCCTGTAATCAAACTGATAGTATTTTTACTATATTTCCCGGATCAGTGGTGGACAGAGAAGTTCAAGATCTTCACCTTCTGGAATGCTGTTTGGAATTTATGTTATTGTTTGCTTGCTTTTAACGCCCATTGTAACCTTTGATTTATTGGTTGTGGTTAATCTGTCTTCGGAATCTGAGGCCTCTGTTCTAAAAATGTTATCTTGAATTTCTTGGGGATGAGATTTTTAGATCTTGAGTGGATGGATTGTGCCACATCTGTTGCATTGGGAGTTTCTCCTTGTGCTTTTCATGAGGGGGTCGCTGAAATTGAAAACACATTTTAGATGGTTGAACTGTGTATTCAGCTTTAAGCAGAGGCTAGTTAATCCTGTCGACTGCTATATTCAAGATTCCTTTTTATTTTTCTCTCATAGGCAGCTTACTTTATGAATGACTTTCGCTTTTATTTGGCCCACGGATGTGGCCTCATGCAGAATAGCCACAAGTTGTTGACCACGACTGAACAGTTCACATTGCCAATTTTCAGGCTACAAGCTCCTGACAAGCTTGGACTTGTACCAAAGATTTTGTGATGGGAAAGGATTGGCTTCCTAAACACCTATGGAAGATTTTTAACTGTCTCATCGACAAAGGGTCAGTCAGACTTGAGTTCCATTCTTTTCATGATTTATGGATGAATTGGCTACAACTTGTTGCATATGTGGCTTTTCATAATCCACAAACTGAAGCCCAAACCCCTTGAGAGAATTCTGTCATATCTGGATGCCTGCTCTTTGCAATTTGAAGCCCAGGCCCCGTCAGACCTTCCAGTTATGAAGCCCTAACTGATTTACCTATATAGCTACCCGCTTTGAGAAATATGCATTCTGAGCTTTTAAATTTTCTAATTGTGATATCATAGTTGGAAAATTGAGAATAACATACACAGATCTTGTCAGGTTTTGTTCGGAAAACAAGTTTGCACAACAAATTGCGAACCCATAGGGAGAAAAATGGTGAAAGAGTTTTAAATCGATCTTCTTTTGGTGTGCCCTGCCCTAACAACTGAAATTCATCTCTCTCATTCAAAGGTTTCGCTCTTAAAGTAATTTTCTCGTCCGTCACAGTTGCTAATTGAATTGTACAAGCTATGTTGTAGTAAACCTCAACACTTCTCAATATCTACGACCTGCCATGACTGAAATCCGTGATCCATCTCAATCTCCAATTCTGCCATGACTGAAATCCGTGATCCATCTCAATCTCCAATTCTGCCATGACTGAAATCCATGATCCATCTCAATCTCCAATTCTGCCATGACTGAAATCCGTTATCCATCTCAATCTCCAATTATATTAAGTAATATTAAGGACCAAGAGGGATAAAAATGTGGGATGAAGAGGATCTATGTTAGTACTTTTTTTTTTGGTTAACATGGTAGTAATTAACAAAGAGTCAGTTTTCTTTTTCTTAACTTTATTTTTATTTTTATTTTAGTTTATTAGTGTTATCCATGGACGTAACACATGTCTTCCACCTGGACTGTAAAGGGCTGTAAAGTGCACCTCGCTCTTGGTTACATGATGATAATTAACAAATGGTCAGTTTTATTTTTCTGTTTTACATTAGACATTGGATCTCAACTTTTTTTATTTTTATTTTAGAGATTGAATCTCAACTTTTTATTTTGGTTTATTAATGTTACTCATTAACACTACACATGTTTCCACCTGGCTGTAGAGTGCACCTCGGTTCTCTCAATGCAAAAGCTAAATTTTCAGTTCAATTTAAATGAAATGCACCAGATAGATTTTGATGTGTCTCTTAAGCCATATGATGGTGACAGTTCTGAATAAGGTAGATGAGTGGAAGGTACTTTGATGCCTGCTGTGTAAATGAGATTATTCATGGCTCATTTTCAACGTGAAATAGTTACATGCATATATCATCACCAGGGGCATATTGTTAAAGAAGTTGAGCATATTCTAATTAAATAGCCGAATGGTGAACCTGAAATTTAGTAATTTAGATGTACTGCAGGTAGGTAGAACTTAGAAGGATACATAATATGACATGCTTGTCAGTAGATCTTCCATAGTTCAAGGAACTAAAGTGGCTAGACGTGCCCCTTAGCTTAGGATCTTGAGTTGCCAATTTAAATATTGAATATGCAATGTAGTACATATGGTTTTATTAGCAGAAGTGGCACCAATTTAGAATGAAACGTGCTTTATCATGTGTCACAAGCATTTATGAACTAATAGGCATTGATTTTGCAGGCAATTGACTACACTTGATTTGAATGAGGACGAGATAAATGAAGGTGGAGAAGATTGGCTGGCCTGCTTTCCTGAGACGTTGACGTCTCTAAGATCTCTTAGTTTTGATTGTTTGGAGGGCCCAATAAATTTTGATGCACTTGAAAGATTGGTTGCAAGATGCCCGTCCCTGAAGAAGCTCAGGCTAAACAAAGCTGTCTCTATAGTGCAGTTACAAAGGTTGATATTAAAAGCACCACAGCTTACGCATCTAGGAACAGGCTCATATAAGTTCCTATCAGAGCAAGGAGCAGATCTTCATGCAGAGCAAGGAGCAGATCTTCATGCAGATCTTCATGCAGCCTTCAGCAATTGCAAGCAACTTCAGTGTTTGTCAGGATTTCGTGAAGTCGTGCCAGAGTATCTACCTGCAGTATACCCAGTTTGCTCTAATTTAACATCTCTAAACTTCAGCTATGCTGTTATTGGCAGCAGAGAGTTGGAAGGAATAATCTGTCACTGTCATAAATTGCAGCAACTCTGGGTTGGTTACTTTTTCTTTTTCTTGATTTTGCCGTGGTTTTATGCAAATGCTGTTATTGGCAGGAGAGAGTTGGAAAGAATAATCTGTCACTGTCATAAATTGCCCCAACTCTGGGTTGGTTACTTTTCTTTTTCTTGATTTTGCATTGGTTTTATGCAAGATAAGATAATTCTGTTTATGTCCAACAAATAAGATAATTCTGTTTATGTCCAACAAATGACTGAAACAAATGACCACAAAAGTAAGTCAAGTAGGTCAATCGGACTAAAAGGTACATCTAGGGATGGAATTAGACAGTCAAAAATTTCAATAGCCCATCGTAAAAGATAAATAGCCCATCATAAAAGATAAAGAATATAAATAGCACATAAAGAAACTTACCAATATAATTAGTTCTATACTCTAACCAGTCATTTTGACTAATTTGAAATTCCAGCCGTGTTACATCCATGAATGAGCTTAAAATACAATGTGGGAGTGCAAATGCAACTCCTATAACAATGCCAAAATCAGAAGATCTAAGCTCATAACTAACAACTAAAACAGCTAGCTAATAAAGCTAAAATAAAGAGAGCTTACCATGAATGAGCTTAAAATACAATGTGGGAGTGCAAATGCAACTCCTATAACAATGCCAAAATCAGAAGATCTAAGCTCATAACTAACAACTAAAACAGCTAGTTAATAAAGCTAAAATAAAGAGATCTTACAGAGATGTATCCATTAGTATGTTGTGAATATGATATTTTAAGCAACAACATTAGCTTGTGGGATCTAAAGGAATACTCAACTGAAACCTTAAATAAATAGAATTTGAATGAAGAGCCAGGATCACTTATGTCGGTTATGGTATTCGGGTATAAATTGACTTCTCAAAACTTTTAAACATGTTTCAGATTTTATCATTAGAGATAATTCTTCATTAACCAGGAATTTAGTATAAAATTGGTGGACTTGTGATCTATACGGAAATCAAGGCTAGCCTCTATAATTTAGTTATCTATACATCTTCCGTGCTTCACTTCAGTATTGACAAAAAATGTTCTGTTCAGCTCATCTTTCTTGGACGGATCTGTCTGTCTGCAGTCATGATGCATTTGCTTTGGTAGCTATTTTCTGTTCTTTCCTGACATTTTTCGTATATCCTTTCCACTGTTCCTACAGGTTTTGGACTCAGTGCAAGACACAGGTTTGGAGGCAGCTGCTACAACGTGCAAGGATCTGAGGGATCTGCGTGTGTTTCCTGTGGATGCACGTGAAGATGGTGAAGGTTGTGTATCTGAACGGGGCCTTGTTGCAATCTCAGAGGGGTGCCCAAATCTTGAGTCCATTCTATATTTTTGTCAACGTATGACCAATAAAGCAGTTGTGACCATGTCGCAAAACTGTTCCAAATTGGCCAGCTTTCGTCTCTGTATCATGGGTCGACATCAACCAGATCATTTAACTGGTGAACCCATGGATGAGGGATTTGGGGCAATCGTAAGAAACTGCAAAAGCCTAACAAGGTTGGCAGTATCTGGCCTACTCACCGACAAAGCATTTCAATATGTTGGAACCTATGGTAAAAGATTAGAGACCTTATCAGTTGCATTTGCTGGCGAAAGTGACCTAAGCATGAAGTATGTGCTGGATGGATGCAAGAACCTTCGGAAGCTTGAGATTAGAGACAGTCCATTTGGAGATGTTGCCCTCTTGTCTGGTTTACATCATTACGAATCTATGCGGTTTTTGTGGATGTCTGATTGCAGACTCACTCTACAGGGATGCACAGAGCTGGCCAAGAAGATGCCTCGACTCAATGTTGAAAGAATCAGAGAAAATGAATGCAATGATGTTTGCCTTGTCGAGAAACTTTATGCTTATCGCACTGTAGCAGGCCCACGGAAAGACATGCCGTCATTTGTAACCACCTTATAGCCACTTCACATGAATTTCGTGGTTATGGCTGCTGCTATAATGGGCCAACCTTTTAGTCCCTATCCTACTAAGTTAATCATGGTTCAATGTTCTGATGAAAAAGAAAATGTTACTGCCTTTACTTCACCAAAGGTAGAAGGAGCAATCGATCAGGCCAGGTTATTGCCATTTTACTTTGGAAACTTTCTTCAGGTTATGGCTGCCACTGGAAGGGTTGTAAGGATGTACGGTCCACTGATGCAGACTTCTTATTCTTGTTGCTCCATATAGCTGAATCTAGTTAAATGCAAAACAATAAATTGGTGATAGAAATGCTGAAGGTGATGAAAGGTGGAGGATTACCGATGAATCCCTTCTGCGTGCATTGGATTCTGTTTTTATGGACTGAATGCCTCAATTGGTCTGTTTGTTTCAATTTCAAACAATTGACACATGTCTTTGATGCAATCTGCGATTTGACTTGAATTTTATTTGCTACATGACTCATGCAGAGCTTGTTGAGGAGGTCTGTATTTGTTCCGAGGAAAAAATTCTGAGCATATCATGTTATTCTGAATAGTTGTTTGAATTAACCGTTGCTTGTAAAGGGGCCATTTTTGTAGCTGATAGATTATAGATTTCAATGCATACATATAACAGGGATCTAGATTCTAAACTTATTCAGACACCCCTAGAATTATATAAGAATGATGGTTTATACAAAGGTTCCCCACGGTAGTCGATTCAGAGGACACCCATAGAATTATAAGAGTCATGGTTTATGCAGAGGTTCCCCAGAGGTAGTCTTGGTGGATCCCAGCCCAAAGCCAGCGTCATTCAGATTTAGCTCTTGACTCTAGAGTTTGCTTGGAGATCTTTTCTTTATTTTTTCTGGAGATTCTTTTCTTTATTTTTTCTTATCTTTGTTTCTAGTCTTAGGACTTATCATGTTTATTATTAGTAGATTTAGCAGAGGAAAACAAGATTCAACCTGATCATTTTTTACTTGTCCAACTCAAATTTTTATCCCATGGGATGAATGCAGTATTAATTCTAGAAACACAGACCCATTCACTGACTAGACTAACCTCTTAGCTTGTCTGAGACTGGTAAAAGTGAAGAGGTGATTGATTACCTAGACCCAGTAGTGACACGGATTAGACTGAATTCCCCTATATTTGAAAAATGTAAGGCCCTTTCCTTGAAAAGCATTTCGAGGAACAATAGGTTGAATAAAGATGTCTCAATTTTCCAATCATGTCCTTTACTTTCTCTGGCCGACTCTTTAGGGTGGATTGTATTGCTTTCCACTTGCTACAATGCTGCATTAAGTTCTTTTCTTTACTGATTGCTTTGCAATTTTTAATACTGATTTCAAATGAATAAGCCTATTTTCTGTCTTCTCATATATAATCTCCCGTCTTTTTGGATACCCATCTGCATGAGAGGATATGCCTTTGGGATAGTACTAGTACTTTTATTGGTCCTCTTGCATTATAATTATCATGTTTCCTGGGAAGTATTTTGAATTGCTTTCCTTCAGCAAAGGAGATTCATGCAAACATGTTAGGAAGTTGGAACAATGACTCATTTGTGAAGCTTTGAATTTGGCCTGTGCTTTTACTGAGTGCAAGGTATTTACTCTTATTTTTCAGTAGTTTGCAAAGAACACGGTGTGGAGCATGTTGAAGTTGAATGATGAGCAGGTTATCGGTTGATTGAGGTTTAGCAAAGTCTCCTAGTCTCTGGAATATTTAGATGTTCAATGAAGACAACGTATATTATTGATTTTTACACACAGCATTCATTGCAAGTACTTCCTTTTGGATAAATGGATAAATGGCAGCCTTGTTTGATGTTTTCAATGATTAGACTTTGAGTCATGCTGCCTTTAAGTAGCAATTAGATGCTAAGACACGAGTCCATTGTTGCTCTCTTAGGATAAGATCAAGGATGTCAACCTTGGGACAGCAGAATTTATAGAGTAGATTTAGGGTGACTATAATGGTGTTGAGGCCTAAATGTGAAGATATTCTATGATTGTTGTCTTCTAGGCACTGAAAGGGGCAAGTCAATTGATACCCGTTGCATTGTTTGACATCATTAACATTGTTGACAGTTTTGGTTCATGGCTTGTGGGCTCTCTTGCTTGTGTTTGTCATCTATGGGATGTCCATAATTGCAAGCATCTTAAATTTTAATACAGTGGCATGTCCCTATTTCTTACCACATCAATCCTCTTTTCCATTCTGAAGTTTGATACTACATGTATAATGATTCAAATGCGTGGCATAGGATCTAAGGATGCATTAGGTGGTCATGTTAATGACACAACTATAAAAGTAAAACCACCTACACCAACATTATACTGGATTCTTTCAAGTTATAAGTATTGGTGTGCAAGAAACTGCTGCCAAGTCTCAGCTGTTATAGAAATTAAAATTTGCACAAAGGAGTCGAGGCAAGCCCACATTATGCAGTCTATCAAGAAAAGCCTCATACCAAATAAGGCCAAGCCTATACAACCTCAATAGTATTTAACTAATAAGGAAGTTCCTTATCATAAGGAGTAGATGATAAGCAATGCCAAGTTGGATGAGAACCAAATCCTATAGAGTGCAGGATGCTTATTTAATGTGGGCAATCCTGAATGATGGAGGAAAAGTTCAATAGAAGTCGTGGCTGTAGGTCCTCTATTGAGTTGGTATTGCAAATTTATTGATGATGCCACAAATCAGCAAGTAAAACTTTATAGAGTGGAAGAAGCTATAGGCTACATTTCTCAAGTGTGTTCATGGAAAAGTAATGTAACTGTAAGATATTCATTGATGCTGAAATTATGCATGTGTTTACAAGGGGGACCTAAAGAAGATTGACTGATTGTGTTGTATTCAAAGAAATTTAAGCGTTTTGAATGGGTCACTGGGGCGACAAGTGACTTGAATGCTTATGATCGAGGGGAAGGTGAGGCCTCGAAATAGATTGCTAAAATACTTGCAAGTTATTTGATCTCGGTTGAGTATTATATCTCAAATTTCAATCAAGGGAATCCCTTGGATTCTCTATAGAGGAGGATATGGAAAAAAACATAACTCATTTGAACAATAGGACCACATTGCAATAAAAGTTGCATTGATAACTATTGCAATTTTACTTTTATTTAACCAAAAATAAGGTATGCTCAAATAGATATACTATGCATATGTATACAAATTTGTTTATAAAATCGTATCTAATATAAAAAATAATAGGTTATTCTATACAAATATTGTTCACAATTCACTTTGCAAAATCAACTACATAATGCCATAAGAAATTTCATATCAAATTAGTTTGTAATTTCAATTTTAAATGCTCTTTCTTTTGTTAATTTGCATGTGAGTTGTATGCAAGTCAATTTTATCCGCAAATTTGTGCACTGGAGCGATTCAGCGACTCTGACAAGTGCCATGCATTGCATAACCGGTGCGAAGATGTTGAAAGGCGGTTAGAGCATATGGATACTTTTATGCATGTATAGTGTAGAGGAGGGTTTTCGACAATGGGACTTAATTTGAGAGCAAATGTATTTGATTGTTAAGGATTACTGCACTTTTTACCGAGCTCATCGCGGGAGGTAGTTCTTAGTCCCTTATTGCTAGTCATCCAATAGGGCCCTAAAATCGTCACCTTAGTGCCAGAATATTTAAATGCATGCATCGCGCTGAATTATAAAATGCAATGGGATATACAAGCATTGAATAATATAAATTCCTAGTTGGTTTTCGTATTTAAACTCAATCACACAAATAGTGTGCAAAACACATGCATTTATATAAAAAGTAAATTAGATTGTAGAAATACCAATGGAGAACACTCATCTTTTAACAAAAGATAGTCCAAGACAATGGTTGCATATGAACAATTTTCCACCGAATTGTGAGCATCTAGTGTAGATGCCACCCTAAGCCGGGTTATGATGTCATTGGGGTGAAGGAAACTTTTAGTTCATTTAATCCAACCCAATTGCTCTCATGCCTTAGCGATTTTGTTTACTACAGAGCACTCCAAGCACCTCATCCAATGATTAAACAACCATTGCAATGTCTTCCATTGTGCTTTACAACACAAGTAAGAGCTCCCCCCTCTCTGCCCAACAATCCCTTAGGATGTAATGCCCTCTTGATGTTAATAGCAAACGACGAAAATGTACAATATTCTTTTGATACAATATAAGTCCGATGAACATCAAGGTTGGTAATTCTTATGCAAAAATTACTCAATCATAAGAAGCCCATGCTAAGTTAATACCAAGTTAATCACATAATAAACTTCACAAATAGATTTCATCACCATAATAATGTCATTCATCACCATGTTGTTTTAGTATGAGCTCTAAGCTTATTTCAAAATTTTTAATGTGAACTCACTTAATGAGAGAGTACTTAGATGTCACTAATTATTATACAACATGAGTGGGTGTAATGGTTAAGAGCATGTGTTTCCTCCTTGGAGGTCACATGTTCAAATCCAAAGGGGGGTAGGGTATGTACACCTCCGTACACTTCAACAATCAAATCATTGTGTGGAGGGGGACCCTTGTTTCACAAACAAGGGGGTCTCATACACCAATTTGGTGTCTGACGATTATTATTATTATTATTATATACCAAATGTCAATGGAAGAGAGCTCATCCAACACTTAATCACAATAACAATGTAACATACCCCAACTAATTGAGGAACATTACTATGCAGAATACACATAAATTCAAAAATTTTACTAACTAATTTTCTGTAGTTTACCAACTACGAATTATACACATATATAACCAATTTTAGACACCCATAACTATATGTAACTACAACATACTGAAATGAACATGAATGCAACTAATAAATAATCTACAACAACATATAAATCATTCCCATTCACATACTAAAATTCACAACAATTAACTCATAATTTAATTCAGAAAACAAGTAAACATTGATCTTTTTAAAACAGTTGTGCAATTAACTGTTTGGGAAGGATGTTTCACCCAACCATAGATTTTCTGTTCCAAATCTCAACAAGAAGTCACCCGCAAGCCGGGGCTAGGAATCCACAAAAGAAGGGCGCCTCTCAAAGTCCACTCATAACTCAATATCCCACAATCCACTGGTATTCTTCTACAACTATTTCAAATTTTTTCTAGCTCTATTTTCTCTTGACCTACCCAACCCAAGGAATGTACCCCTTCACTACTCTTAATCCATAGGGTGTTCCACTCATTTATCAGGGTTTCTTTGGCACAAGTAACTGAGAATATCACTACTTAGAACTCAAGGGATCTCACTGCCAAGAAAAATACCAGTAAAAACAACAACAATCACTTGTGTTATAGTGCAACTCATCTATGAGTTCACTCTTAAGGTTTGACAAACCGACTCTTCAGTTTCCAGCTTCATAACACTCTAGAATTCACCCAACCTTCTTGCTCAAGCTCCAATGCCCTTCTTCCTTAATCTCTGCTTGTTGTTCATACCAAAAACATGCTTGTAATGTAAATTCTAACCTTGTATAATATCTACTGCAAACTGATATTCAGAAAAGAACAGAAAATATACAATGGCAAATACAAACATTACACAGAGATTTTTTCACCTGGAAACCCAAACCGGGAAAACCAACATATATTATATTCATTCATTGTGTTACATTGTTTACAATACAATATACATATAGGAGCCAACGGCATCCAAAACCCTAACCCAATTACTTGGATTAGTCCAAAACCTTAATTCCTTAACCGAAAATAGAAAACCATCGGCAAAAAACCATGTGCCGAAAAACCACCTAAATATCATGTGGTCTTGAAAATATGTCGTCCCGGTGTGAATTTTTTTTTCGGGGGCACTGCCTCCGAACCCCCGTGCAGGGGACTTCACCCCCCTACACCCCCCTCTAAGCTCCCTGCGCGCCCGACGCAGGCACTCAGACACTACTACTCATGCAAAGAATATAACACATACCCAACATTCTCCCACTTGTTGTTTTCTTTGCACACAGGGGGTTACAGGGTTACATAGTCAACAATCCAGGGCAGCAATGCCCATGGATCCTCTAATATATTATATTCATACATTGTGTTACATTGTTTACAATACAATATACATATAGGAGCCAACGACATCCAAAACCCTAACCCAATGACCTGGATTAGTCCAAAACCCTAATTCCTTAACTGGAAATAGAAAACCATCGGCAAAAACCATGTGCCAAAAGACCACCTAATATCATGTGGTCCCGGAAATATGTCGGCCCAAAAATATGTCTCGTGCAAAGAATATAACACATACCCAACATTCTCCCACTTGTTGTTTTCTTTGCACACATGGGGTTATAGGGCTACATAGTCAACAATCCAGGGCAACAATGCCCATGGATCCTCTACACCAAGAGAACTTCTGAGTGCTCACAGATTTTGTTAATGAATCTACAACATTCTTCAAAATGTCTACCTTCATCAGTGATACTTTGTTTTCTTCAATCATGTCTCACAAAGTGATATTGAACATCAATGTGCTTTGTCTTTAAATGATAAGTAGGGTTCTTTGCCAAGAAAATTGCACTCTGACTGTCATGCTCTATCCTTACAGCTTCTTGTACCAACCCAATACCTGAACATAATCTTTGTAAGCATAATGCTTCCTTACTTGCATGAGTGGCTGCGATGTATTCAGATTCTGTAGTTGAAAGTGCCACTACAGCTTGTCTTTTTCTCATCCAACTTATTGCTCCTCCAAATAGGTTAAACACATACCCACTTGTGGATCTCCTACGATCCAAATCTCCAGCCCAGTCTGCATCCAAAAATCAATGTATATCAACCACTCTGTCCAATCCCGGTCTTCCTTCGTAGCACAATCCATAGCTAGCAGTGCCACGCAAATACCTGAAAACCCATTTTACTGTTGTCCAATGCTCCTTCCCTGGTTTTGACATATACCTGCTCAAAACTCCCACTGCATGTGCAATGTCTGGTCTAGTACAGACCATTGCATACATCAAACTGCCAACTACACTCACATATGGAACACGAGACATGTCCTCCTCTTCTTCATGTGTCTTGGGACACTGATCCACAGATAAATTTACACCAACGAGAATAGGAACCTTGACCGGTTTACATTCCTGCATATTAAAACTCTGCAATATTGTCTCGACATATTTTCTCTGATTTAACCAGAGTTTCCT